>JARYGA010008767.1:0-21517 GCA_030545235.1 Helianthus tuberosus | reverse complement strand
CATGCAAAAAATTAAGGAAAATCCATACCTTTGTGTTGTTTGGACAAGAAAAACTATGAAAAGATGTAAAGCAACAAGTTTGATGAACACCCCTTCAAAAACCCTAAGTTACACGTCCAGAGATCTTGCAAACTAGTAAGAATTGATGAAAACCGTGTTGGGGGTTTTGTTCCTCTCGAAAAATCACGCAAGATGGACCCAAAAATTTGATCGGAGTGTCGCGCTCCGGTCAAAGATAAAATTTATAAGCCCAAATTACCCTTAACTATGTGTTAGTGGTAGTAAGGGGTCGAACCACGAAGAGTATGTGGTTTGTGTGTGGATTCGATTGAATTAAAATAAATGTCACGATTTATGAAGCTTACTAGAATGTTTTTGTATTTTTGTTTAATTGAGAGATGTGAGTTTAAACTAAGTGAATTGATTAAAATGATTAACAACTAATGATTAATGATTATGAGAAAATTGATTACTAGAATAATAATAAGAAAAAGGAATCACACCTGGTTTCGGTAATTGCTAACCTAGGGTTTCTACAAGTTTTAGATTCAACTCAAATGCATATGATTAGCGGATTTAGTGTACCGTGACTTAGGTGCTAATAACTATCAACGTCCCGAAGAACGGACAAGAATACACTTTGTAATCAACACAAGTAAATCCTAACCACGACAATGCACAATTACATATCACCATTTCGCAAAGTCATAACTTTTAACATCGTTCGACAATTTACGAATTCGCAACAAACGTAACACTATTATCAAAGGTTTCAAAAATCAAACACAAGTTGTCACAAAGTTGAAGCAATAAACAATTCGAAACCCTAAATTAACAACTACCTACGCCGGGGTGAAATCGAGATGATTAGCTGCTCATGGTTGAAGAGACTTGATCACCGGATGAGTGGAATGCCAATTGAATCATCTTGAATCTTGTGAAATAGTAGAAGGATGAGGATTAGGGTTTTGGTGGATGATGATGGTGAAAGGAATAATGGATTGGATGAACTAGGGTTTGGATGATTGATTGGTGAGATGGTGATGGTGATTCTTGATGAATTCGAATGATGTCCTAGATGGTAGATGGAATAGAGATCAATAGGTAGATGGTTAAGGCTCCAAGAACAAGTTTTCAAACTCCAAACTTCTGTAACCCCCGTCTTAACTGCAATAGAACCAATAAAACTCGAGCTTAACCCCCCCAAATTAGCAAAATCTCGCATCAGAAAAACATAACCCGTCGGCGACGGGTGGGGGACCGTCGGCGACGGGTTCCTCTGATTTGCTTTCTGTCCGACGGCTTAACTCCCTGGTTACGGGTTATTTCGGCCTACGGGCTTAACCGAAGGGCGTCGCCGACGGCTTGGGACCCATCGGCGACGGGCTCTCAAAACTTTGATTTTTGATTTTGCTTGTTTCGCTCCCGTTTGATCCGTAATGCGTTCCGATGCTCCGGTTTCCTACCCGGTGACTCGTAAAGCTCCCGAAAAGCTCCTTAAACTTCGTTAAACCTGCATAACACAAATCTTATTAAAAGTAGGCCATTCAAGATTGAAACTTATGTAAAAACACAAAGTTACGCAATAACGAACACCGGTTTTCAACCACGTATCACGAAGCCCAATACCGACGAAACCCCCACTCCGACGAAACCCCAAAGTTTCGTCATGGTGATGGTGGCGAAACTCCCAAGTTTCGGCACCTAAGGTTTCGTCGAATACAGTCATGATGAAACTCTAAGTTTCGCCGAGTACTAGGTTTCGTCGAGTGACATGAGGGTGCACAAGTTGTGATATAACTTTAATAACTTTAAATATAAACAATCAACTCAACAATAATCATTCTAATAACCATCTAGTCAAGAGTGTACATATTACAACGTAACGAATAGTGAAAACACAACTGTAAGACAAGTAACGTGTCGAGAAAGACCTTGGAAAGTCTGGTAGTCACACCCTCTCTCTTCTATTATTCTCTCTTATCCACCTCCATCGCCATCGCAACCACCTCGTCTATCTCGACACTCGTACCGCATCTCCCCTCGTCGACCTGTCATACCAAACATCAGTACCACTCGTCTCTCCCGTCGTACCAAACAATATTATTTTATTATTATTTTACTGTAAAAGAGAACTTTAAAAAAAAAGTGTGTGTATATATAAATGTGATACACACACTTATTTTTTTAAACTATTGAAGCAAAATGACACTTTTTAAATGATTGGGGCAAAATCACTAAAATAACCAAACGACATAGAACAAAACAAAAGTTTACTCAACACCTTTAATGGGATATCAAAACATCACTTTCTCCCAATGAGGTAGTGGTGGAGTGGTTGGGGAAAAACTTGGTGTTCCTAGTGACCCAGGTTTGACTCTCACTCTCCCCATTATTTTTTGCGGCATCCAGGTGAATGGCGAATACGGGTGGCGCCGGTTCGTCTTGGATGGAAAGCGAGGTTTTACCGATTATTCCATTGTCGTGCCATCGGGCAGGTGGAGGTGGGGTTTCCACACATCTGGGAGAGCCAAGGGGCTGGCGGTGGTCGAGTAGTCGACCTTGGCCACAACGTCTAGTGTCACGGTGGTTGACAACACTCCGAATCGATAAACTTGGCTCTATTTTTGGCACACACAAATATGTTTGCTTTTAACATCTTCCGCAACTTTCTCTGGTGATTTCTTAATTTTCTTAAAAATACGATTATTACTCACCATCCATAATCTTCTTAAAAATACGATTATTACGCACCATCCATAACGTAGATTTTGGGACAAAACAACAAGCAACCTAAGATGGGCCATGGATCAATTATTGAATTAGGCTTCCTTTAATTAAACTTGGGCTAAAACCATCAAATATATTTTTGGTGGGCTGATGTTGGGCTACAAGATAACCGTAAGTTGGAAATAAAAGGGGGAGTCGTCAATTTGAAACGATTATTGATTCTTGAGAGTAGGGGTGTTCAGAATTCGTTTCGAATTCGAAAAATTCGAAATTCGATTAAATTCGATTCGATTATCAGGAATTCGTTTCGATTATAAGAATTCGAATTCGAATTCGATTCAATTCGAGTCAAGTAAATCGAATACGAATACGAATCGAATAAGAATTTATAATTTCAAATTCGATTCGATTCGAAATTCGAATAAAAATTATACATTTGATATGAACAAAAATGGAATTCCATCTTCAACTTACAATCTATTTTTCATATGTATATCGTACAGATACAAGTCAACCATAGATATAGATAATAACTTTTAAAATAGTTATTGTGTAACTGCCCAAAGCAGTTATTTGGTGGGGTTTGTATATCTGCGTTTATAACACTCCCCCTCAGATATACATACTGTTTATTATACACTATTAACAACATTCTTCAGGATGATGTTAAATTGATACTTCAGGATCTATATGATAAACTGATACTGCAGGACCAGTTATGCTGCCTCGTTAAAAACCTTACTAAGAAAACCCAATAGGACAAAACTTAGTCAAGGAAAAGAGTACAGCGTGTATAATTCTCCCCCTCAATCTAACTAACGTCTTTTAATCTACGAAGACCGATCTCATGTGATAATTGCTCGAAACTGCTCCTAGGTAAAGATTTTGTGAACAGGTCAGCTAAATTTTCACTTGACTTGATCTGGCGAACGTCAATTTCCCCTTCTTTCTGCAAGTCATAAGTTGAGAAGAACTTTGGTGAGATGTGCTTTGTTCGATCACCCTTGATGTAACCTTCTCTGATCTGAGCTATGCAAGCAACATTGTCTTCATAAATAATTGTCGGCTCTTTCTTGATCTGTTCTAAACCACATGCTTCTTGTATGTGATTATTCATTGATCTCAACCACACACATTCTCGACCAACATCATATAGTGCTATTAATTCGGCATGATTGGATGATGTTGCTGTTAGTGTTTGCTTAGTCGATTTCCAAGAAATTGCTGTGCCACCATATGTGAATACATAACCTGTATGAGATTTTGCTTTGTGAGGATCTGATAGATATCCGGCATCAGCATACCCAACAAGTTGTGACTTTTGATCCTCTTGATAGAAAAGACCTAAGTCTTGTGTCCCGCAAATATACCGGAATATATGTTTTACACCATTCCAGTGTCTACGTGTTGGATTCGAACTGTATCTCGCTAGTACATGAACAGCAAATGCAATGTCAGGTCTTGTGTTATTTGCGAGATACATAAGGGCACGGATCGCGCTTAAGTACGGTACTTCCGGACCAAGTACTTCTTCGCCTTTTTCTTGAGGGCGATATGGATCCTTGTGTGGATCTAGCAGTCGGACAACCATAGGTACGCTAAACGGATGTGCTTTATCCATATTGAAACGTACTAACATCTTCTGGATGTAGTTTGATTGATGGACAAATGTGCCATTGCACAGGTACTCAAATTGTAGTCCGATACATAATTTTGTCATACCAAGATCTTTCATCTCAAATTCCTTCTTTAACAACTGAGCAGCTTTCTCTATCTCTTCAGGAGATCCGATGAAGTTGATATCATCAACATAGACTGCTATTATAGTGAAATTTGAGAGTGATCTTTTAATAAAGACACATGGACTGATTACATCAGACTTGTATCCTTCTTTTTCGAGATATTCACTAAGTCGATTATACCACATACGACCAGATTGTTTGAGACCATATAAAGATATCTGGAGCTTTATATAACACATATCTCGAGGTGTTGATTTTAATGCTTCAGGCAGTTTTAATCCTTTAGGAATTTTCATGTAGATGTCATTTTCAAGTGTCCCGTATAAGTATGCGGTGACGACATCCATTAGTCTCATATGAAGTCCTTCAGAGATTGTGAGGCCGATTAGGAACCTAAGGGTTATCGCATCCACTACAGGGGTATACGTTTCCTCATAATCAACTCCTGGGATTTGGGAAAACCCTTGCGCTACAAGTCGAGCCTTATATCGTACAATCTCATTCTTTTCATTTCTTTTTATTGCAAACACCCATTTATAACCTACTGGTTTGACGTCTATGGGTGTTCGGACTACAGGTCCGAAAACATGTCGCTTTTCGAGCGAATTCAATTCGGCATTTATGGCTTCTTGCCATCTTGGCCAATCATTTTTGTGCATGCACTCTTCTAAAGTTTTAGGTACGTAATCATTTTCATTGATTACATCCGTTGCTATAGCATATGCGAATAGATCATCAACACGTGTTTTATTCCAGTTCCACATTGTACTATCTTGTACATAAATAATAGAGATCTCATTTTCGTTCAGTACCGGTGTTTCTTCTGAAACTTCATTTTCCTCTGGAATTATAGTTGTCTCTTCCGGGACATTTACCTCTACCGGGGTTTCATTTATAACCTTTTGTGAGTTTTCACCAACTGCGTTAGTTTGCTCTTTTCGTTTCCGTGGGTTTTTGTCTTTGGAACCGATTGGCCTCCCAATCTTTCGTTGTATAGTAATCGCTTCTAGGATTACTTCAATTCGAGCAGGTGCATTTGATGCTGGTACATGTGACTTTGTCACTCTATTCGTGTCTGTGAATGCATCTGGTAATTCATTCGTTATTCTTTGCAAATGTATGATCTTTTGGACTTCATATTCACATTGACCACTTCGGGGGTCGAGATTTGATAACGATGATGCATTCCACATTATTTCTTGTGTTACCGGTCTTTCTTTGTCATTATCTCCCCCTAAGACTGGGAACATTGTTTCATCAAAATGACAGTCAGCATACCGTGCTGTAAACATGTCTCCCGTCATTGGTTCTAAATATTTAATAATGGATGGGGATTTAAACCCAATATAGATACCCAGTCTTCTTTGGGGTCCCATTATAGTACGTTGTGGTGGCGGTATTGGTACATATACCGCACAACCAAAGATTCTAAGGTGGGACAAACTTGGTTCTCGTCCGGAGACCAGTTGCAATGGGGAGTATTCGTGATCAGCAGTTGGTCTCAATCTGTTGGTGCATATGTCTGTCGACTTCGTCTTATATCAAGTCGTGTATTAGATTTGACAGATCAGGGCACGAAATACGAGAAACGTGTGATTGTAACTATTTCGCACGAAATGGAACAAGTGCATTTCGCACGAAATGGACATTGTCCATTTCGCACGAAATAGGTCTTGCTCATTTCGTACGAAATAGCTTGTCTATATATAGTGCCTTGATTCAAATCATTTGTAACTTTCTGATTCCGGTACCGAGGTGCTGCCGAAGTGTCTCCAGGCTGTAAAACGTTGTTATATCAATAAACAAGACAGTTAAATAGTGAATCAAGCTGTATTCATGTCCTTATCATTGAATTCCTCCTTTGATATGGATTAGAACTCTTCTGATAGACTCGTTCAGGTCGTTTCTCGATCCTACAAGTGGTATCAGAGCTCAGGAGGAAGAGTTCTTACCAATTCAGCTTGATTTCAACAAAATTCTGACTTCTACACCTTCTTTTTCAAATTGAAACTGTTTTTACAGCTGAAATGACTTGATTTTTGCATATTGTATGCGAAATAGTGTTTTAACAAAGCCTTGAAAGAATCAGATCTAAAAACGTACTAAAACATGATCAATTTTACAAAAAACAGGCCGAATGGATGATGTCAGCGGCATTTCGCACGAAATGAGTTTCTCATTTCGCACGAAATAGTGTTAGTTTGAGCATTTTGCACGAAATCATATTTCATTTCGCATGAAATAGTCAGTTTTGAACCATTTTGTACGAAATCATCCTTTTCGTTTGAAATACAGTCATTTCGTACGAAATCATCATTCATTTTGTACGAAATCATCATTTCGCATCAGTTTGTTTCATTTCGCTTGAAGTCCATTTCGCTTGAAAGTCATTCCGCATGAAGGTTATTTCACTTGAAGAGTTTCATTTCATTTGAAAGTTTGTCTTTGAAACCGAAACATGGAGAACGAGTTCTACAACACGTTTGCTACTCTGATCAGTACAATTCAGAGTTTGAATTTAGAGAATGAGATGGGTACCATGCAAAAACCGCCTTAGCTCATGAACATAGAGGAATTTGGTGGATGGGAAGAAAGATTTGAGAATTAGGTACAAGCTAACCATCTTGATGCTTGGGAATGTGTGGAAGAAAAATATGTTAGACCGATAGATGGGTATGGTGAAAAAGTGAGTATTAAGGATTTGAAGGATGAAGAGAAAAGGAAATACAAGGGTGAGAAAATGATGTTAAGTATTCTGCAACAAGCGATTAAAGAAGATATCTTGATCTTACTTCACCACAATGGAACTGCGCATTCAATGTGGAAAGCATTGAAGTCAAAGTTTGTTGGTAGTCATGACATGATCAAGAACAAGAAATCATTGCTCAAGAAAGAATTCGATTTGTTTAGAGGATTGAAGAATGAGAGCACCAAAATGATTATTGAACGTTATTGTAATTTGGTGGTGAGTATGAAAAGATTGAATATTAAGAAAGATAGGGAGGAATGGGTTGAGAAGCTTGCTGATGCATTGCCACAAGATGTGTGGGGAACGTATCTTATGATTCTAAAGAACAATGGTGAGTTTGAGGACCTTTCACTTGGAAAGTTCATTGAGAAAGTAGAAGCTCAAGAGATGGAGCAGAAGAAGATGGATAAGATGAAGAGTCCAAGCGGAGAGCAGGATACTGGTTTGTATTTTAAAGGAGGTTTGTTGGATAAAATCAATGGATCACCAAAGATAGAAACTGCATTTGCTACGAACAGTTCATCAGGAGGATCGCCTCAAGGATCAAACAATAGAGGATATTCTTCATTTCCGTCTTATGATCCAGATTATTCAACAACAAAATCACAAAGATCTTACAGCAACAATGGCCAAGTTCTACAATGCAACATTGTATTGAATTTGCAAAATGGTCAAAATTTTTCAGAAGAGGTTGCAAAAGGTCACATGTCTTTGTTGGGAACTGTTTTGGAGAGTTATGAGAGTTTAGTGGCAGGCAGAATCGGTAATCCCATGCTTACGAAAGAGGATTATGATCAAATAGATTCAGAGGAAATGGAATTGATGGATATAAAATGGTGTTTGGCGAGTATGTTGAGAAGAGCTGAGAAGTTTAAACAGATCACGGGAAGAGATGATTTCCGTGATGCTGTAACTTCACCTTTAGGTTTTGATAAATCTAAAGTTACTTGTTTTCATTGAAGGGAAAAAGGTCACTTCAAGAGGGAATGCACAAACCGCGAAGCAAGTGGAGCTCAAAATCCTTTTGGAAACAATGATTATCACCGAAAAGCAATTTATCACCAGCCACATCAACAACAGCCGCCAGAAACCTCACATGCAGGAAAGATTGAAGAAATGCAAAAGAGAGCTTTAATAGTGAATCAAGATGATGAAAAGCTCGCAGAAGGTTTTTCTTGGGATACATATGTTCCTAAAGATGATCCAATTTATAACGCTTTTGTTGCAGAAATATATGAGGATACAACTGCTGAAAAAGAATTGGAAGCATATGTTTATTACCAATCCCAGCAATACATACCTCCAAAAGAAAGAAGAAGAACCTGTTATTAAAGAAAAAGTTGAAGTTCCTGAAAAAGCTCCAGTTTTTGATCACTCGTCTGATGAAGAGAGTGACGATGAAGAAGAAATGCGAAAACTGAAACATTATCAAAAGAAATTTTTGTCTCATAAAATTAATTCGGAATATACAGGTGATGATGAAGAGATTGAAGAGATGAAAGCTGCAAAGAATGAAAAGGCAAGCTACAGCTGAAGGACAAAGAAAACCTAAGATGAAGAAACAGGATGAAGAAATTCCAGCTGTGAAGATTGTGAAAGAAGAAGTTGATGAAAATATGCCGACAAAGTGTGAAAACTATGACACAGTGAGAAGACACAACAACAAGCTGATTCACAACATGAACCGATTACAAGAGTCTTATGATGTCTTGAATAAATCAATGAATCGGTACACCAAGTCAAGTGAGGAACAAGCAATTGCCCTGAAAACACTGAGAGGAGCTTTCATGACCAAGCAGAAAGTTTTGAATCAGTACATTGAAAAATGTGCTGAATTGGAACAGAAGCTTGAATCTCAGAGAATTGAAACTAAGAGGGTAGATCGTTTATTGAAAAGTTATTCACATGCTTCTTATGTTATTGACATGATTTATCCAACAGTTGAAGGCATGGAAGCTTTTGCTGAAGAGACACCTGAAAAGAAAAAAGACTGGTAAGAAACAAAGTGTTAACTATACCAGGTGTCCACCCCCAATTGAAGAGAATTATTCTCCAAGAAACCCAAATTCTGAAAGGGTTAATAAGGCAACAAATTTGAAGTGGGTGTCTAAACCAACTTCTCATGGATTGCCAGACAATATAGATGTCACGTTCACTGAGTCTGACACTGATCAACAATCTCAATTAATGAAGAAAGTAGTGGATCATGTGTTGGATAAAGATGAAACCAAGGAGTCAACTTCAGAGCCAAAGCCTGATACTCCTAGTCCGAAAGTCAAAAAGGACAAACGGGTTTACAATAAAGAATTTCTTCTATCAAAGAACAATTTGAATGACGAAATGTTTAAAGTAGCATATACTTTGAATAATTCTGACAAATTATTTTCTGATGAGGAATTTCCAATAAGAGGTGTTAAACCAGAAATGATTAAAACGGTTTTCAAACTAACAAAAATTAATATTTCTGAAATAAAAGATATAAATCTTTCTAAAAAACCCAATCCTTACACCTCAAGAGTTCAACAACGTTTAAACAAGAAAAAAGGTTACAATTCTGGTTCAGGTTATCGAAAGAAACCAAACCATGACTGTAATTTCAAAAAGAAAGGACTTGGTTTTATTCCAACAGAAAATGATAAAAATGAGAAAATTTATAAGCCAAAAACTAAATTTGTCTCAGGTACATCTTCTGAAGAAGAAGAGAAGAGCTCATTTTGGAAACAAAACAAACAGAGAATTCCTTGCCAAGAAACAAGATGTTCAGAGGAAGGAAACTCGAACCTGTTATCAATGCTATGTAGTTGGTCATATTGCCCATAACTGTCCAAAGGCAACCAATAAAAACAGGGAGTTTCTAGACTAAAAGAGAAAGTGATTGATAATGAATCACCAACTGGAAAATTCAAAGTTTTTGAAAATTCAACACATGAAGTTGGTGAATGTTCCAAAAGATTTTACAAAAAAGACAAATCTGAACAACCAAAAGTGGGTTGTTAAGAAAACCGAATCACTTTCTGGCAATGAATTTGTTTCTTTGGAAGCAAAGGAGCCACATTCTGGCGATGAATCTGATTCCATCAAGTCAGAAGAGCCACAAGTTGAGCTAAATTGTGAGAAATCAGTGCCGCCAATGGATGATGCAAATTTTCCACCATTGCGGGCTGATAATTTTAAACAAAAAGTTGGAAAAGTTGAAATTTCAAATCAATTTTATTCTGAAAAGAAAGATTTTGATGTTGAAAAAGCTTTTAACGGGAAGGTGCATCATATTTTTGAAAAAATGGTCGATGGTAGAGTCAAAGGAGTAAAACAACTCTATGCTTCCAAAAAAAGGTTCACAAGCCTGTTGAAAGTGACAGTGAAAATGAGAAAATCACACCTAAGGATGGTCAGGCTTGGGTGTCGATATTTTTTGATGAATAAATATCGGACTTGCCGGAACTCCCAGGTTGGTAATTGGGGAGTAGGAATCGGCATCTTTCTTGAGAAATTCACAACAAGTGATATTTCGACCTACATATGGTATTTCAAAAACTGTCATATTTTTATTTACAAGTGGTAGTGGTTTATGAGAACCTACAAGTGGTTTCTGATCTTACAAGTGGTTAATCAAGGTCATTAAGTTGAACTCGATGTAACTCTTCTACAAGTGGTTGAGAAAACAAAGTGATGAATGAATCCCCTTTCCTACAAGTGGTGAAATCAACAAAACTAATTTTCCGGAAAAACCATTTGATTAAAACAAACTTAAGTGTTTTGAAATCACAATGGGAAAATAGTTTGTTGTCAGGGGGAGTTCTGATTGTTTAAGCCAAGTGGATGGTGATTTGAAGCAATTCACATCAGTTTGTCAAATTTTCTTTAAATGGTTTTGAATTTTAAGGGGAGTAAGAAATTTCTGAAAATCCAAAAACATTAGAAAATTTGAAAAAGCCAAAAACATGATAAAATTCAAAATGAGTTTTGTTGAGAAAAAGAGGAAATGATAGTACATCAGTAGACAGTCACAGCATGCTAAAAAATTGGAATGTTAAAAATGTGATAAACGGTCTCACTGATGATATGCTAGTAGGTTTTTACACGCTTAGTAGATTGTGTTCGAGATATAAACCTAAATATCTTACTTACCTTATCTCGTGGGGAACATCTCTCGGATATATGGGTAACCCCCGAAATCTTGTTTGAAAGGTCCCTCTTTCTGAGATACTAGGTCTTTATACTCAGTGATATAGTGATATCTGGGGTATTATCCCGGGACTTCTGATAATGCGGAAGCAATGGCCTAGTCCCCGTATAATACTTTTCTCTTGCTTGAAATAAAAGCACACCCTCAGCATAAAAATTGACGAAAAAATCAAAAAGATAAAGTCAAGTGCTGTTGTAAAGAAGATCCCCAAGGGGGACACACCAAAAGTCGAACCTTCAACTCTAAAAGAAAAATTGAGCTCTCAAGGTTTCGCAATTTACTCCTTACAGATATCATCTAGGTATATTCACCTGTAAGACTGAATATTGGGTTATGGATACGGGAGTATATTCAGAGGTGGGACACGCGAATAAGTTTAAGTCCTTAAAACACTAATCTCGTATCTCGAAGCAGTTGAACTTTGTGTGAAAATTTAAGTGGATAAGTATACTGACAATCTAAGTGAATCGTTTAGAACTTAAAGTGTTTAAAGCTCAACGGTGTTAGTGATTTGTCAAAAACTGATATGATCCTCTTACACAAACTCACAAAAATATTGTCTGTAAATATTTCTTTACTGCATTTCATTTGTGTGTTTTAGCATAAAATTTTGAAAACTCAAAAAGATTTTGTTTCATCTTATTTTCGACAACTGATGTTGAAAAGCTGATTTTCAAAATTCCAAGTGCTAAACATGACGAACAAATGGTTTGGGAAAGTTTGTTTGAAAAGAGAAATATTTTTGAAATGAAAATGTTAAATCTGAATAGTAGTTTTACAAGTGGTCATCAGAAGTTATAAATGTTAAATCATTTTGAAGGATTTCTACAAGTGGTATATAAATTTGTTAAATTTTAATGATTGTGAAATTTATTTTTGGGTAGAGATTTGTGCAGGATAGCCAGGTTCCAGATCTTGTGGCTACAGAGAGCCAGGCAGCGATCCTGAACCTGTGAAAGTTGCAAAGCAAGATTAGAAGTGTGTAAGCCAGGTCACGATCTCAGAAGGAGAGCTATGTCAGATTATGATCCCGGAACAGCTTAAGGGGGAGTCTGCTAGCAAGGGGGAGTTTACAAACTGTTGATGACTGATGAATTTAAGGAATCAAGAGATCTGATCAAGATATTTAGAGAGAGGATTGAGATTCTGAAAGGGAAAAGATGGAGATTAAGGATGTTTACACTGTTAGATACTTTGGAAAAGCACGAAGACTGATAAAGACTGAAGACACTGAAGATGTGCTGAAGACTTCGTCGACATCCAAGGGGGAGTCTATTGGTGCATATGTCTGTCGACTTCATCTTGTATCAAGTCGTGTATTAGATTTGACATATCAGGGCACGAAATACGAGGAACGTGTGATTGTAACTATTTCGCACGAAATGGAACAAGGGCATTTCGCACGAAATGGACATTGTCCATTTCGCACGAAATAGGTCTTGCACATTTCGTACGAAATAGCTTGTCTATATATAGTGCCTTGATTCAAATCATTTGTAACTTTCTGATTCCGGTACCGAGGTGCTGCCGAAGTGTCTCCAGGCTGTAAAACGTTGTTATATCAATAAACAAGACAGTTCAATAGTGAATCAAGCAGTATTCAAGTCCTTATCATTGAATTCCGCCTTTGATATGGATTAGAACTCTTCTGATAGACTCGTTCAGGTCGTTTCTCGATCCTACACAATCTAATCAGTGCAGCGGCATGCAAAATAGCATGTCCCCATGCAGAAGATGGTAGTTTACATCTCATTAAAAGTGGTCTAGCGATTATTTGTTATCTTTTAATCAAAGATTCAGCTAAACCGTTTTGTGTGTGAACATGAGGTACTGAATGTTCAACATTAATCCCAATTGACATACAATAATCATTAAAAGCTTGAGATGTGAACTCTCCCGCATTATCCATCCGGATGTTTTTAATTTGATTGTCGGGGAAATTGGCTCTCAATTGTATTATTTGAGCTAAAAGTCGGGCAAATGCTACATTTCGAGTAGCTAAAAGGCTCACATGTGACCACCTTGAGGATGCGTCAATTAAGACCAACAAATAGCGGAATGGTCCACACGGAGGATGAATTGGCCCACAAATATCCCCTTGTATTCTTTCCAAAAATGAGGGCGTTTCATGTATTAGCTTAGTTTGTGTGGGGCGAGTTATAAGTTTGCCCAGAGAGCATGCTGCACATGATAAATCTTGTGGTAGCAAAACTTTTAAGTTTTTAAGAGGGTGCCCGTTTGCACTTTTGATTATTCGTCTCATCATTATGCTACCAAGGTGACCTAGACGGTCATGCCATACATTGAATGTGTCTTTATGTGACAACTCTCATCAAAAGTCATATTTATTTAATTTATTTGTCCAATAGGAAACCCTAATTGAGACACCCAAGTGATTCTGCACAAACCCTAAAATTTCCAGAACAATCAGAATCAGGATCAGGGCCCCTAAAACTCAGGGGGAGGTAAACCCTAGTAACGATTATCTAAATTATGTGCTGTCGAAATTGAAATTAAACAATTCGTCAACTCAGCAGGCCTAGTCCCAAATGTGGCTATCATATGGTGCCAAGGTGTCCCTTGCGCACCGTAAGAGATTTGGTGTTACGGTGCGCAAGGGGTGTCAAAATTTGGGTATAAATAGAGGGTCGTGGGACTTGATTTCTGGAATTTGAGCGACGAACCAATTCGTAATACGCTCCGAGATATCTTCTGTTTACCACAATTAACACACACGATTCACTAATCGTCGCCGCAATACAGGGTAATAACTCGATCGCTGATACGATTCAATGTCCGGTTGATTAAACTATCCAATGGATGTTTAAGTGCTGCCCACATTAGGGTTTATGCTTTGTCATTCGTCGTTAATTCGATGGATGTTTAAGTATCGCACTTTGTCATTCGTTGTGAGGGTTTGATCTCGTGAGTTATCGTAAATGCTGTATTAAGTTACTAACTGAATTGTGTGCCTGTTATTAATTTAGAAGGTTAATCAGTAGGCTAAGCTCTGCCTGTATAAATCTACAATATCAAGGCTTATCTATAGATTAAACTCTGCCCGTATGAATCTGCATGATTATAAAGTGAGTCATTCTCTTTTTATCAAATTTAATTTCAAAAGCATGTTTATTTTTAAAGTTATAATTACAGGGATTAAGTCTTTGTAATCTCTATATTACAGCCGGTATATGGGGTTTTGTATACATTACTTGATAATCATCACCATTGGACAACGAGTTAGCCAATGGGTGATATGACCACTGTCACAGAAACGAGTCGAGTGACAAATACCGAGGGTAATTGGTTGATATATAAACATTGTAATCGCTCTTAATACTGTAAATTATAACAACTGAGTCGTTTTAGCAAAATGAATGATTCACTCAGTATTTCCCGCTGACAAAACCTTTTTAAAACGCGTTTCCGGTAATTATAGTAGATTGGAGTAAGAGATGGATACGGCACTGAAAGGCATCAAGAAGTGGCTTATTTTATTAAATAAATCAAATTAAGAAAAATTGTTTTATGTAATGGGGTTTATCCCTTATTAAAGCTACATTTGTAAAACATGGGTTTATCCCATCTATTTAATAATAAAATCCGGTGTTTTCTAAACTCTGATATTTTTCCTAACTCACGGTCCTGATGAAATTTCCGCTGCAATGTTTTGAAAATAATCACCGGTACCACTGGGCTGTTCGCGACATCCGATTCCGTCCAGGGTGGGTCGGGGGTCGTGACAGAAGGTGGTATCAGAGCCACTGCCACTGCTTTAAGCCTATAAAGTGTTGTGATACCTAAGTATATATAAAAGAGTTAGGAGATTGCTATTAACTGGTAGCACACATGATAGCATTTAGACTTGAACTTAAGAAAAGATGCCTTAGTATCAGTTTTGAGATAAGCTAAGTAATTATGTAAATAAAGTATGATGGATTTTAGTGTGCTATTTGACAAAGTAATATCACAGGACACTACTAAGTCTAAAGTCACTAGTTGAGAGAATGATCAACTGTGACATGTCCAACAGCACTAGTTGAGAGAATGATCAACAATGTTATGACCAGAATCACTAGTTGAAAGAATGATCAAGAGTGATATAACCACAATTACTAGTTGAGAGAATGATCAACACTAATATGACCTGAGTCACTAGTTGAAAGAATGATCAATAATAAATTGACACTGTCACAGGAATTGTCTAGTGACCAATATAATAATAAAGATATGTTATGGAAATATAAATTTCCTTGATTCTGGATAAAAGCTCTAAATAAGAGAGGCACTTTTAAAATATTGAAAAGATACTATTTATGGGAAATAGGAAACTTTCTCCGGCAAGACTGGGTATGGTGTAGCAGACTCTCCAGTTTGTCCGGATATACTGAAGTTACCTCTCCGGCGAGAACCGGGTAAGAAGGTATATAATAGGTCAAACCAGTGACAAGATTTCCCTAAATAAGTATCATGATCTGATATCTGACTGGTTTTTGGAAACATGAATCTGTTAAATGCATTGACTTGATAGATGGTATGTTTATTACAGCATGTGAAATATATGATTATATAGATATGAATATCTATAAGAAATTCCAAAAGTTAAATAGGAACAAAGCACAAGCATCTGTGTCTAGATTTCTTTATTAGGAATCTCTTTTCTGATATTAAACATTATTTCGTTTGATCATTTACCTTGTAACTCGTACAATGAGAACCCTTTAAGTTAGGACACTATCAAAAGTATAAGAATTACTAATGAGTTACCATATACTATTAACGAAAGTAAGAAACATGTAAAATTGTGCTAGTTCACAAGAAAACACATGAAATTTAAATTATACGTATATCACACACAACTTCCAAGGCAAGACCTTTGGAAAATATAAATTTGGCACGATGACTCTTATGTTTAAGGTATACTCTCATCTAAGTTTATTTAGTATTGGTAATTAATATTAGTTTTATTATTAGTAGTAGTATTACTTTTGAAGTATTAGGGTTATTGTCAAGGGCAGGTATTGGGTAGCCTAGCCTTAGTTAGGCATGGACTGATCACCTATGGTTAACCAAGGCAGCACTAACCAATATCCAACCATGATAATGACTAGTTAAAATTAAGTCATCATACTTATTTAACAAATTTTAAGTATATATAAAAATATTTTTTTTTATATAAAAATATAAATACTTTGTACTGTAAGGAGATTCCTGTAGTCTCAGAATATCCAGATGTATTTCCAGAAGAGTTACCAGGATTACCACCAGATAGGAAGGTAGAATTTAGGATTCATCTAATTCCAGGAACTATATCGATAGCCAAGGCACCTTATCGGTTAGCTCCCACAGAAATGTTAGAATTGAAAAAGCAATTAGATGAATTACTAAGTAAAGGTTTCATACAACCTAGTTCATCCCCTTGGGGAGCACCCGTATTGTTTGTTAAGAAAAAGGATGGTTCAATGAGAATGTGTATTGATTATAGAGAATTGAATAAAGTTACAATTAAGAATCAATACCCATTACCTAGGATTGATGATCTTTTCGATCAACTTCAAGGAGCTAGATATTTTTCTAAGATCGACTTACGTTCCGGATATCATCAATTGAAGGTACAAGAGGAAGACATACCTAAGACTACTTTCAGAACTAGGTATGGTCATTACGAATTTACAGTCATGCCCTTCGGATTAATGAATGCACTTGCAGCATTCATGGACATGATGAATAGGATCTGTAAACCGTACTTGGATAAAATTGTAATTGTCTTCATAGACGATATACTTATTTATTCCAAAAATCAGGAAGAACATTGCCAGTACTTGCATGCACTCTTAACTTTGTTAAGAAAAGAAAAGCTTTACGCCAAATTCTCAAAGTGTGAATTTTGGCTACAAGAAGTGCAATTTTTAGGACACATGGTGAATCAAGAAGGGATTCATGTAGACCCTACTAAGATAGAAGCGATTACCAATTGGAAGGTTCCACAAACAGCAATAGAAATTAGAAGTTTTATAGGTTTAGCTGGATATTATAGACGGTTTATTAAGGATTTTTCCAAAATAGTTGTACCATTAACTAAGCTAACATGTAAAGCAGTTAAGTTTGAATAGGGACCTAAACAAGAAGAAGCCTTTAGAATCTTGAAACAGAAATTAACCAATGCTCCAATCTTAGCTCTGCCAGAAGGGACTGAAGATTTTGAAGTATATTATCATGCTTCAAAATTAGGATTTGGATGTGTGCTAATGCAACGCAAGAAGGTAATTGCGTATGCCTCAAGACAATTGAAAAAGCACGAGGAAAACTATACGACTCATGACTTAGAATTAGAAGCCGTAATTTTTGCCCTGAAAATTTGGAGACATTATCTGTACAGAAGTAAGTTTACTATCTATACAGATCATAAAAGTCTAAGATATATATTTGGGCAAAAAGAGTTAAATATGAGGCAAAGGAGATGGATGAAAATCCTAAGTAATTACAACTGTGATATTCAATATCATGAAAGAAAGGCAAATGTAGTTGCAGATGCCTTAAGTCGTAAGTACCATGAAAAGCAAAAGCAAGTTCGTGCTCTTAGGTTAAATTTACAGTTAGATTTAATGAAACAATTGAAGAATATTTAAGAAACAGCAAACAAGGATGATGCTGAAGGAATGAAGGGACAAATAAAAGAATTAGAACAAGGAGCTGATGGAATTTGGAGATTCCATGAAAGCAGAATTTGGGTACCTAAGCAGGGAGAATTAAGAAATAAGATTTTAGAAGAAGCTCATAAGTCTAGGTATACCATGCAAATAATAAAATGTACCAAGATTTAAGAAAGAATTTCTGGTGGATAGGCATGAAAAAGGATATAGCTAGATATGTTTCTAAGTGTCTTACTTGTTCACAAGTAAAGGCAGAACATCAGAAACCTTTAGGTCTACTACAACAATTAGAAATGCCTGTATGGAAATGGGAACTCATAACAATGGATTTTGTTACTAAGTTACCCAAAACCAGAAAAGGTAATGACGCGATTTGGGTAATTGTGGATCGATTAACCAAATCTGCTCACTTTCTGCCTATGAAAGAAACCTTTAGCGTGGACAAATTGGCAAAGTTGTATGTAGATGAAGTCGTATCTTTACATGGAGTTCCACTCTCCATTGTTTCGGATAGGGATAGTCGTTTTACTTCTCATTTCTGGAAAAGTTTCCAAGAAGCAATGGGAACTCGACTAAACCTAAGCACTGCATATCATCCACAAACAGACGGGCAAAGTGAAAGGACGATCCAAACTCTAGAAGACATGCTCCGAGCATATGTAATAGATTTTGGTGGAAATTGGGACGATCACTTACCTTTAATTGAATTCTCCTATAACAAAAGTTATCATTCAAGTATTGAAACTGCCCCATTCGAGGCACTGTATGGAAGAAAGTGCAGAACTCCAGGTTGTTGGCCAGAAATAGGAGAAAGTCAATTATCAGGTCCGGAGATAGTGCAAGAAACGACCAACAACATTACACAAATCAAGGAAAGGCTGAAGACGGCCAGAGATCGCCAGAAGAGTTATGCAGATAATAGATGAAAGCCATTGGAGTTTCAAGTCAAAGACAGAGTATTGTTAAAAGTTTCTCTTTGGAAAGGAGTGGTTAGATTCGATAAGAAAGGAAAGCTGAGTCCAAGGTACGTAGGACCATTTCCAGTGATCCAACGTATAGGACTAGTTGCTTATCGTTTACAACTACCAGAAGAGTTATCTGGAGTACATGATGTATTTCATGTATCCAATCTCAAGAAATGTCTATCAGACGAATCTTTGATAGTACCTCTCCAAGATATAGAGGTAAACGAAAAGTTAAAATTTGTTGAGAAACCTCTTCAGATAGAAGACAGAAAAGTGAAGTTTCTCAAGCACAAACGACTAGTGCTAGTTAAAGTAAAGTGGGATTCAAAGAGAGGACCCGAATACACTTGGGAGCTGGAATCTGAAATGAAGCGAAAGTATCCTCACTTATTCCGGTAAATCTCGAGGACGAGATTTTATTAAGGTGGGGAGAATGTGACAACTCTCATCAAAAGTCATATTTATTTAATTTATTTGTCCAATAGGAAACCCTAATTGAGACACCCAAGTGATTCTGCACAAACCCTAAAATTTCCAGAACAATCAGAATCAGGATCAGGGCCCCTAAAACTCAGGGGGAGGTAAACCCTAGTAACGATTATCTAAATTATGTGCTGTCGAAATTGAAATTAAACAATTCGTCAACTCAGCAGGCCTAGTCCCAAACGTGGCTATCATATGGTGCCAATGTGTCCCTTACGCACCGTAAGAGATTTGGTGTTACGGTGCGCAAGGGGTGTCAAAAATTGGGTATAAATAGAGGGTCGTGGGACTTGATTTCTGGAATTTGAGCGACGAGCCAATTCGTAATACGCTCCGAGATATCTTCTGTTTACCACAATTAACACACACGATTCACTAATCGACGCCGCAATACAGGGTAATAACTCGATCGCTGATACGATTCAATGTCCGATTGATTAAACTATCCAATGGATGTTTAAGTGCTGCCCACATTAGGGTTTATGCTTTGTCATTCGTCGTTAATTCGATGGATGTTTAAGTATCGCACTTTGTCATTCGTTGTTAGGGTTTGATCTCGTGAGTTATCGTAAATGCTGTATTAAGTTACTAACCGAATTGTGTGCCTGTTATTAATTTAGAAGGTTAATCAGTAGGCTAAGCTCTGCCTGTATAAATCTACAATATCAAGGCTTATCTATAGATTAAACTCTGCCCGTATGAATCTGCATGATTATAAAGTGAGTCATTCTCTTTTTATCAAATTTAATTTCAAAAGCATGTTTATTTTTAAAGTTATAATTACAGGGATTAAGTCTTTGTAATCTCCATATTACAGCCGGTATGTGGGGTTTTGTATACATTACTTGATAATCATCACCATTGGACAACGAGTTAGCCATTGGGTGATATGACCACTGTCACAGAAACGAGTCGAGTGACAAATACCGAGGGTAGTTGGTTGATATAGAAACATTGTAATCGCTCTTAATACTGTAAATTATAACAACTGAGTCGTTTTAGCAAAATGAATGATTCACTCAGTATTTCCCGCTGACAAAACCTTTTTAAAACGCGTTTCAGGTAATTACAGTAGATTGGAGTAAGAGATGGATACGGCACTGAAAGGCATCAAGAAGTGGCTTATTTTATTAAATAAATCAAATTAAGAAAAATTGTTTTATGTAATGGGGTTTATCCCTTATTAAAGCTACATTTGTAAAACATGGGTTTATCCCATCTATTTAATAATAAAATCCGGTGTTTTCTAAACTCTGATATTTTTCCTAACTCACGGTCCTGATGAAATTTCCGCTGCAATGTTTTGAAAATAATCACCGGTACCACTGGGCTGTTCGCGACTTCCGATTCCGTCCAGGGTGGGTCAGGGGTCGTGACACTTTATCTAACAGCTTTTGGTTACTCACCATGTATGATTCGATAGGATTGATATTATATAATCCAGAGGATAAGGCTTCTAGTTGTTCAACAATGGTTTCTTGGCCATTTTTGTTTGAAGTAATTTGAAGATATTCAATATTATTTTCAGATATTGTTTTTAGGTGGTAACCGTTTCTTCAAATATCTTTAAAGCTAAGTAAATTTCTTCTGGATTTACTAGAAAATAATGCATTATCAATAGTTAATTGGGTACCCGAAGATAATATTATGTGTGCTCTACCGGAGCCTTCGATAAGGTTACTGACACCAGATATAGTACCAATCGGTGTCTCTGCCGGAGACAATTCAGAGAAAAATTTCATATCTTTGAGAATAGTGTTAGTACTACCGCTATCTACCAGACATTCATCACCAATAATAGCTCTACTAGAGCTTGTATACATATTTCTTCAGGAAATAAAAAAAAAAATAAAAGTTAATGCAAAGAAGTAAAATGAAACATTGCAAGAGTTTCAAACCAAATCAAGTACAAAGGTCAAGTATAAAGGTCACATACATAAAGTAAAGCATAAAAAAATACATTAAATATGTTTAAACATCAAGAACATTTTCAATAAAATCACATGCAT
>JARYGA010008766.1:0-86171 GCA_030545235.1 Helianthus tuberosus | reverse complement strand
GAACCCAAAAGAAGCTTTATTCCGTACTCAGTATCCTCAAACCAACACTCCAGTTCAAACATGTCTGGTAAGGATCCTGTTTAATATTCTGCACATATTTTGTTATTTGGTATTTTGTATAACAAGGTTTTAAGACTACTCCCTATATGAAGACACCAGCAAAATGCCAATCCTCCTGGATCTTGATGAGCTCGACAGCTATCCCACTCCTATCCAGGTCAAGAAGGAGACCCCGGCCACCACTAGCTCCAAACCGACCGCAGCTCCGAAGCCTAACCCAAGAACTCGTCATCCACATCGAAGAAAAGAAAGGGATCTGAGACCACTGCTCCAGTTCTGAGGGGTTCTCCTATGAGGACCTTAGCTTTACTGATTCCTTGGAGCCCATGACTTCCTTCCTTCACAGGGTAATATCCTGGCTCTATATCCTGCACATACATGCTGAGTGTGTATCATGGTTAGAAAATATTAAGCCATACCTGTATTTTGTTTTGCAGGGCCTTCAACACTTATTGAATCTCTATACTGAGTCCTGTGAGGCTGCGAAACTCCAGGAGGTCAAAATCAAGAGGCTTGAGGCCACCGTGGCTGACCAGGGTAAAATTGCTGAAGCCAAGACCCAGTACTATGAGGACAAGTTGAAGAAGGTCACGCAAGATGCTGAGGTGAAGCTAGCCGCCGCCCATGTTGAACATGAACATGCCATGATCTACTTCCGAGAGGGAATCAAAAACTCTTCAGTTGACTCCCTTCTGCAAGCCCGGATCAAGATGGCCTATGAGGCCAGGGAGACAGGCTTAGAGTGCCCAGCATGGCCAGTTGATTCCTGGGTGGCAAAGCTAAAGTATCTTGGAGGCAATCCTGTGCCTTATCTTGCTAAACCTTGAGCTGAAGAGCCTTCGAACGCAGTAGAGGTGGCGGTTGAGGCTGAAGAGAAGAAGGATGTTGGTGGTGATGCTGGTCAGGATGCTACTCAGGATGATGGTGCTTTTTCTGCATTTACTTTTCCTGCACTTAGATACAATATGATGGCCAAAGGTGGAGGGCTCCTAAGTTTCAGGACGAAGCCCTTGGTCATCAATGTTAATATGCTTTTGAACAATAAACAGTTGAAGGTGGAGGGATCCTGTATTTTCAGGACAAAGCCTTCAACTGTTTAGGTAAACATGCTTAAAAACTGGTTGTACTTTTGGTGGATGGGTCTCGTTTTGAGATGAAGTCAATAGTACAACCTTTTGGACTGTTAATAATAAATCACTAACCTCTTAGCCTTATATGTTGTTGTTGCGTTTTTATTTTTGACAGATATGTTCTAAATATCCTGATCAAATATCCTTGTCAGGATAGTGATATCACGCCCAACATTTTTGTTACTTTTATTCAAAAATGTTAGACAAAAACTTAATTAAATGTGAGTTGGTAAAAGCTTAGTTTATTTAGACAAGGCTTCTGAATTTAGGAAAAAATTAAAAACCATACCAGAAACACTTAGGAAATAATTTCCAAATTCAACCTTTGAATCCTTTGCAATGTCCCCAGCATGGATGTCCCCTGTCTGTGCAGGATACTGCATCAGTGCATGACGTACTTGAGTATTTCTTCACTTAGTGATTAAACTTCGTAATTTCTTATCCACAAAAGGATATGTGTGAACACAATCATAGTTTGTCACAACCTTAGAGCTTGTCCAAAGATTTTAGTTTTATCGGGAATAAACCCTCAGCATCCTGGGGATAAACCCTTAGTATCCTGGGGATAAACCCTTACTATCCTGGGGATAAACCCTTAGTATCCTGGGGATAAACCCTCGTTTTCGTGCGCTATAGGCGGGAGTGTATAAACTCCAAGACTTAGAAAGGTGAAAACCTTTAAACCTTAGAGAGTATGAAAATACCCTTTCGTGAGAGAGGGTGATCAATCCTCATATACCTTAAGGATCCAGGATATAGCCAATAATAACGAAATTGTTAGCCACTTTTACATGAACTGGTCCCGCTATCTTGAACTATTCCTGGATAACTTGCGCTCTAGGTGGGGTGATTAAACCCAATTCTAGAGAAAGGTGAATACCTTTAAACCTTTGAAGGGATATGAATCCCTTAAACGTGAGAGAGGGGGCCAATCCTCTAATCTTTCGATTCATCTTGAGCATATATCCTGGAGTAAAATCCTGAAGCGTATCCTACAAAATACCTTTAAACTAAGGTGGGCGTTAGCTTGGTTAACACCCCTCCAATGCTTAAGTCAGTATTGGGTTTCAAAGAATAAATTAAATCAAACATATTTAAAAGAGATAGAATTCATACCATCCTGAGTTAGAAATTAAATTCTAAACTCACTTGAAATATACCTTAAGGTGTGTAGCATTCCAAGATCTTAGCAACATATCCCCCTCTATAGTCTTGAGTCGATATGCTCCCTTTCCGGATTCTGGTTCAATTTCATAGGGTTCTTCCCATTTTGGGGCTAACTTCCCATCGGCAGGGTTGGTTGTATTCTGAAAAGCTTTCCTTAACACCCAATCTCCAACTTGAAATCTTCTACTCCTTAAATTCTTGTTATATGATTTGGATATCCTCTATTTGTCACACCCTGTCTTTTGCGGAAGCGTATGATGTGTGACTAGCTTGTTATCATTGCATTCAATCGTAATAAACAACTACATGATCAAAACGATGTTCATCCATTCATGAAAATTTGAGTATTACAAACACTTGTTGTTTGAGTTTTCAAAACATGACATTTGACAAGGTTACAATTCAACAAAAGTGGATGACATCTAAACTTGTAGTCTACTTCTAGTTACGACACTTGCGCCCAAGATCCATCCTGTCACCTGAAATACATGTAATTTTGGAAAACATCAACATAAAGTTGAGCGAGTTCATGCGTTTTTGTATTTCACGATTTTATACCTTGTATGAAAACATAGTATGTGTCATGTATAATTCAAGTCTTTCTTGAGTACCCCACGTACTCAAGTATAATTCCCGTTTTCTTGAGTACCCCACGTACTCAAGTATCATTCAAGTGTTCTTGTGTACCCCACGTTTTAAATGATTGTTTATACAAGGACATTAAGGCACGTGAGGACATAGGGAGCTTTAGTATATTCTCCTTCAAGGCATGTGAGGACATAGGAAGCATTAGTATATTCTCCCTCTAACTATGTCGATTTCCCTCGACTGTGTCGATTAACCTCGACTGTGTCGATTTCCCTTGACTGTGTCGATTACCCTCGACTGTGTCGATTACCCTCGACTGCGTCGATTTCCCTCGACTGGGACACCGAAGCACTCAAGTGGTCACATAAGGACCATGAGTGGGGCTCGGCCGTACCCGTTAGATCTAACCCTCGTCCCTAATTAAGTATTAATGGCATCTCAATATCTAGTTTAAGCTCACATGATCTAGTATTTTCTAGGCTTTTCTTAAAGCTCATCATATTGCACTCACCACGAGTGCTTCTCGTATTCTCAAATCATATTGCACTCGGTTCTCGTTCTCACCAAGAGTGCTTCTTGTATTTTTACCCTTTGTAAAAATTATAATATTTGTAACATGTATTTCACCCCCGAGAGTTATAAAACCAAAAACAGTTAGAGAAAAGGGGGAGCATGAACTCACAACTTTGCGTTCCTGCGTCGTAAACTTCACCGGATTTGCTTATCTAGCGTCGTGACCTATACGTGTTTTCTTAACGTTAGTCACTATAGGTGGAAGGTTCATCATCTTTCACAACTCTAGCACTAACATACTACTAGTTCATGTTCTTGAACATGATCTAGTATGGTTAGATGATGATCCATCCCACTTCTAGCAACAAACAACATAAAATAATCACAACTAACCAAGATTTTCTGATTTATACCACTAGTTTCTTTTTATCCAACATATTCATCTTACTTTCAAGACTTTAAGTTATGATCTCTAGTGTTTATAATTTTCAACCAACAAATCTCTTATTAACCACCCTAGACAAGATCAAGAAGGTGATTAGAAGCACTTACAACTAGCTCTAGGCTAGGGAAGAAACTAGTTGGAAATCGTGTGGATAAAGGCAATGTAGTGAGGTCCTTCGCAATCCGAGTGCACTGAGGTTCCTTATACGCGATCCTTAACCCTTGTAGATGCTTGGAATGGCTTGAATGAAATCGAAAAATGATGGATGGGTGCTTGGGGGTTTCGGCCGAACTCAATGAGAGGGAGAGAGAGGAGAGTGAATTTTTCTAAGTGTGGGTTATGTAATGTTATGAACTTATGGTTACATTTATAATCCCATCTTCTAATTACCCTCTAGATAATGTGTCTTCAAGATATGGGGCAAGCATGATTTTTATAATCAAAAGTATTAGTGGAGTGCCCCCTTGGGGAGCCGATTTCGTTGGGGGGGGGGTCTTATGGTTGGTTTCCAACCAAGTGGTTAGACAATAGTTAGTTAATTAGGAGGTTAACTTAGTTACTAGCATGTGGTGAGTTGTAACGGGTGTTAGGGTATTCGGGGACCCTAACTGGCGTAGAAAAATAAAAACAATGCTTCTAGCATTATTTTGGTGTTCCAAGTAATATCCGGTTGTTCGGTTAGGCACCGGTTCGTTAAAGTGCTAAATTACACTTTTTAGTGTCTTTTAAGTGTCCTTTTGTAACACTTTCGATTCCCGACACTTGGGGAAATTTTTCTGAATGATAAAACGTAATTTCTGCATAATATTTATACGTTTAAAAGCTGATTTGAGCTGAATTTATTAGAATTCTGCACTTAAAGTGCGTTTCGGGTGCTTTTTAGTGCTTATTTTTGCTTTCGCAATGTCTATAAATTAAACCCTTACATGTACTCTTGGGTTTTAATGTACTTTTGTCGTCGGACCTACACCTAGGCCTCAATTTTATTGTCTGACTGCTTTCTGCAGTTCCGTTGACACATAGTGTCCTACAAGTGAGTTTACTAATATTTTTGACGCAACGCTATCATAAGGTAATTCTTGTAGCATATATCATGCACGAATTCACTTGTATGGAATTCAGGAATTCAGAAATTTATTTGTCTGGTAAACCAGATCATGCACAGTCATTTAAGCACAAATTACTGTTCATTTCGTGCACAGAATGTACGAAAAAGTGACGGTTGTCACACTATTGATATGTTGCCATCCTCAACTTTGTTGCATCTCTAGTTTCATCAACAATATCCAGTTCCTGACATAAGACTTCAGGATTTGAATCAGGATCCTAGAGGCTTAATCTGGCTGTAGGTATCACCATCTCTG
The DNA here is from genome assembly GCA_030545235.1 of Helianthus tuberosus. NCBI lineage: Eukaryota > Viridiplantae > Streptophyta > Magnoliopsida > Asterales > Asteraceae > Helianthus > Helianthus tuberosus. Next base: position 80,904 of record JARYGA010008766.1, on the reverse strand, counting down.
TCGGGATCACTGCCTCTGCCCCAAACACCAAAGAAAATGGGTTTACCCAGTAGCATTCTTCACAGTTGTCCTATCAGCTCATAGGACAAATGGTAGTTCTTCTGCCCATCTTCATTTTTTAGCACCTAACCTCTTCTTCAAATTGTTAACAATTATCTTGTTCGAGAATTCTGCCTGTCCATTTGCTTGAGAATGTACCGGAGTTGATGTGATCATCTTGATTCCCCAACTTTTGCAAAAATCGGTAGTTCTTTTTCTGTTGAATTGAGAGCCATTATCACAAATTATCTCAGCCGGTATCCCAAATCTTGTCAGGATATTCCTTTTTATGAAGGATACCACTTCTTGATCCCTGACTTGGACGAAGGCTTCGGCTTCGATCCACTTGGGGAAATAATCTGTCATTGCCAGCATAAAAACTATTCCTCCTGAAGCTTTTGGGAGTTTCCCCACTATATCCATACCCCATTTCATGAATGGCCAAGGGGATACGATAGGATATCCATACCCCATCACCACCACACCACCCTCTCGCAGCAACTACAACCACCACCCCTATCCCCAGCCCTAACATCTTCCAAATGCCCCTGAACAAGCTTCAAAAAACTATTCAACTGATTCTTCTCACTGTACTTCAACGTCCTATCCTTCAAAACCGCACCCTTCGAATCCGACACACTCACTAACTCACCATTTCCATCACACACATAACTCATATCTATATTCTTAAACTCAACATACTGATTAGCACTCGATTTCAACAACAAATCCACAGCAGCATCAACACAAAACAAAACCCTAGGTCCTGCAACATCCAAATTAAACTTCCCAGAATGTTCGGTAACCGAATCATCATACCACTGAATAGATAGTGCGAGTGATGACGTTGACAGCGGTGGTGTGATCTGGTGCGTCTTCGGTGTCGGAATTTTGGGGATTTAGGGTTTGGGAGGTGAGGTCGAGGAGAGAGAGGGAGGAGCAGTGGAGCCGTAGTGGGGGTTGAGGTCGAGGTGGAGGACAGACTTGCCGACGGTGGAGGCGACGACGGCGATGATGGATTCCGACAGACTAGTGATGGAACGAATCGCAGGCCACAATGTACCATCTATGTATGAATAGTTAAAACTGTTTTGGTCAAAAATTACCGAAGCAATTAAGTGATCAAATTAGTTAATTGAGGTAGTGTGCTAAGAAAGTGTATCGAAAATATGCTTATTTAGTTGTTTTCAAAAACAGTTATCAGGATACGGCTCAGGATATCGAGCTGTATCTACAATCAAACAATGAGCAAAAATGTAAAGGGTGACATGGGATGTACGAGGAAAGCCCTTGATCAATCTAGATTGCCGGCACAAAACCTCAGGAGCTGACAATCGCAGCTGCCTTGTTCTTCTTATTGCTTCAAATATCAGGATAGAGTGCAGGATATGATGCGGATCAACTAAGTGTTACAATGTGATTTCGATACAAGTGTAAGTGTGTTGCGAGTGTTTGCAGCTAGAGAGAAAGAGAGTTCGAGAGATTGTGTCCTTATCTGATCTGATCACTCCTATTTATAGTAAAACAAAACTAACTAACTAGCCTATAAATCCGGGATATATCGAATATTCCCTTTGTGAACGTTATAGTCCACGTCTTCCGGCTTCAACGTCCATATTCCAACAGATTTGCCTGAGTCTTTGGGAGAAGAAGTCCACTTGAACGTTAGAGACTTGCACCATTAATCTGCACGTGAGTTAATCAGTTACTACCAGGATACTGTATCAGGATGCTACCAATATCCTGATCCGATATCCTGATCACAACAAAAGAAACATAGTCAGAATATTAGTCAGGATATATGAGTAAAAAACCACCCATAACAATTGTCCCCAAAATATATCTGTTGGTATACCAATTCCAACGGATATATTTTAAAGCTTATCTCATAAATCGAGGTTATTAAGTTGAAACGACAGTTGAAGTGACACGCTACAACTTCCCATGCGATATTTACTCCATACCCCCTATATCCAGCCTATATTTAGCCGGAGTATTCTTCATTATCATCATCTCACTTCAAGCAATTTTTCAGGTATTCTTTCTCTTTCTCTTCTCTGTTTTTCTTTGCTTAAATTTCTCGTTTCCTGGTTGAAACCTTCCATGGCCTCACTGTTTTAGTCAAAAATCAGGCTAAGATAATGTAACCAAATCTTTGTTGTGAGGAATGGTGCTTGAATCAATGAACAATGTTAAGGATAACTCAGAAATGTAACGAACAAAGGACACAATGATTTATACGAGGAAAAAGCCCTTGATCAAGAGTTGATCTCCGGCATAAAAAACCTCAGGTGATGGAAACTACCGATCACCAACTAAGATTAATCAAAAGAAGTTTACAACTCGGGATGATAACAAGCTTGTTACAAGGATCACTAGTGTGCAATGTGCAAAAATGTATGAAATCGCCAAGTAGTGTTTGAGAGCTGATTGAGAGCTGTTACGAGAGTGTGTATATTTGCTAAAATCAGCCAAGTGTTCTAACTCAAACTTGTTATCCCCATTTTAAATTAGAAATAACTAAACTAACTAACTATCCGCAAATTGTGCAAGCTCCCCACGATCTCCATAACGTCCACAAGAGCCAAGCACGTGCGGAATATTGAGGGAATATGCTCCAAGAATTTCGGTGAGACTTGGTCCATGCCTTTGCTCCTGCAAAACAAGCTTACGTATAATGAAGACAATCGTTAGTATAAGGATAACAATAGGGATCCTGAATCCTGATCCTGGAACACCTACTGAGGATCCTTAATAAAACAGAATTGAGGATCCATGATCCTGGCAGCACTTGAGGATCCGTGATCCTTAGGGTTGGAAAATCCTCCCCTAACAATTGCCCCCAAAATATAAGGAGTAAAGTGTAAATTAGCGAGTTATATTTTCTTGATCTTATCTGCAACAAACTAACGGATATATCGCCGTTAGGATCTAAGTATCCGTTGCAGATCCTATGTCACTGAAGCGACATCCCTGCAAAATCATCATTATAAATTCAAGTTAGAGATAAGGATCCGGAGGCATTTAAATTCGTGCATTACACCCTTTAAATCCTCATTCGAAGATCAAGCAGGTACTTCTCTCTCCTTTCTCTCTTCACATTCTTGCTTTGTTCCTTCTTTCTTCATCGTCTCCCATGGCCAAGTTGGTTTTAAGATCCTAACCGGCTAAGGATCACCCAAAAGATAGTCCCCTAAAGAGCCAGGGAATCATCAAAGATTCTCCGAAGGAACGTTGCTGCTTTACCGATCCGGAGATTGACCGGATCCGTCACTGCTTTCCGGCAAACTCTGTCTTCAAGCCTTTTTACCCTACCGCCTTGAGCGATTTCGTTTCTGAAACTTGGGTTGCCTTTCCAGTCACCCCATTTCTGATAGGATACTCCTATCCTTTTCCTGCTTTTACCCAGTCTTTCTTTTCCCTTACCGGCATATCCTATGTCCAGGCCATGCCAATGATGTGTAGGGTTTTGTATACCCTAGAAAGGATCATTGAGCAGGAGGATATAGAGTTAGGAATGTCTGAACTTGCTGAACTGTACAACCTTGTGAGCCATGGTTCACACCGCTTTTTATTCAAACACAAACCCGGTGAACCTCATCCAATCTTGAAAACCACCAAGAATGACACTAACTGGAAGAAATGTTTTTTCTTCGTTAGGAGGGACTCTATCCCGAATGGGAAGGATCTCCCCAGAAAATGGGCCACCCATGGTAGGATATAGGATCCTTATAGAAGGATCATAGGATAACCCTGTTCCTGTAAGGATAACCGATTTCTTCTTTTTTAATTTGCAGCTATCTCTGTCTCTCATATCATTTCATCACCTGCAACGGAGGAGAGGATCACCGCCTTCTGGGATCTTGATCTTGCAACAAGATTATTCCAAGCAAACACCAAGGATTCTCAAGAAGTATCCTCAGGCTCAGTCACAATGTCAAGTAAGTATCCATGTTTGTATGTAACTAAATGTTTAAATGAAAATAAAACAAGAATACTTATCTGTTATTTTGGATTGACAAGCGCTGGAAAATCCTTAAAGTCAGGCACCCACTTCAGTGTCAGTGAACTCAGCACTGTGGCTCCCCGTTCTGGAAGAAAGAAAACTGCTGCTAGCCCAAGCGCTCTAGTCCCCAAGCCTGTCACCTCCAAGGGGGGAAAGAAGAGGAAGGCCACTGAAGCTGACAATCTTGAAGGCCTGCCCCTCATCCGCCACCAGTTTCAGGAATACTTTGCTGATGTAAGGATCACTGACCCTGAGTGATTATCCTGCCCATTTGAGGATCAAGTATCCTATTCTTTACTTTGTCTTTTCTTGCAGAAATTCGCCGAGATGGAAATGTTGTTTGATGCTTATACTGAAGAAGCTGATCAGAAGCATTTGGAGTTCCAAAAAATCTTCCTGGCCAAGGATCAAACCATCTCCTCCCTCGAAAAGGACCTCAATCTGGCGAAGAAGCAGGTGGCCATGGCCCAGATAAATGCCGATCACGAGAAGAATGAGCTGTTGGAGGATGCTAAAGTCTCTGCTGCCATCACCATGTACAAGATCAAGCTGCAAATGGCCCAGGAGGCTGAGGATCCTGACTTCGATAGGACCACTTGGGACAAGTAGGGCTGGAAGGTAAAGCTGGCTGAGCTAGAGGATGAGGAGGAGGCTACCGAGGTCTTGGCGATTGAGGCAAGTGGCAGCGGGAAGGATCAAGCTGGTGGTGATGATGCTGCTGGTGATGCAGCCAAGGTGTGAGCTGCAGAAATGGGCAATGATGAATTTATCTAGACGCGGCCAGAGCCCATTTTTTTTAGGATTTGAAAGTTTTTTGGTTGTGATGTTTTTAAACAATGATGGGTTGTAACAACTAAACAATAGCTGTTAGGGTTGAGGATCATGGATCCTTTGAACAATAGGTAGGATAATAGGTTGTGGAGGGATCCTCTGTTTGGGGGATGAAACCACTTGTTATCCTGCCATCTTTTATTTCCTGCACTTTTAAGACCTGTTAACAATGGACACCCTTTGCCAACCCAAGTGGACGGGCCACGTATTGCTGGTATAAACTTGGGTTGGCAATTTTGACAACCTTAAAAGGGTTTAACTTTTGTGAATAAATAAAACTTTAACTTTTTGGCTATTTCTTGTGTTGTTATCCTTGTGAATTCTTTATTTTTCAACTGTTGTTATATACTTTGTTTGAAATTATTAAGTAAAGAAGAAAAGTTTAACAAATCATGTTTAAAAGTTTTAGGATATGATCAAGGATCAAATATCCTATAGTCGATAAATTCAGAAAAGTTATGTAACTTAAGGATCATTAGTTCTGTTGTCAAAGGATAAGGGTCACTTATATAAATAATGAATAAAATCAAAGTGATTAAGGATCATACCTGAGAATCCAAGTTAGGATCCTAACCCTTTAACATTTATAATCAGGATAACCAAAAGACAAACCTTAGTAAAAGGTAAGGATCAGGGATCCTTAGCTGTTTAACTTCAAAAACCCGAAACAGAACATAACTTGGAACTAAGCCAATATAAGAGAAGAGTTAGTAACTGGGGACAAGCCCAACAATTCGGGGGACAAGCCCAATATACTGGGGACAAGCCCAAAGGATAACTGGGGACAAGCCCAAAGGATAACTAGGGACAAGCCCAAAGGATAACTGGGGACAAGCCCAAAGGATAACTGGGGACAAGCCTAAAGGATCTTGTGTAAACTGGAGTATGGCCCTCACTGGCGACTATCCAAACTTAGTGACATGAATATGCCAAAACCTTAGCTAATGTGAAAATGTTAGAAACCTTAGGAACGGATGTATGGTACGTCTACCATTATACGTAGGATCCCGGATACAGCCAGTACAATGAAATTGTCAGCCCCTAAAGCGAGTACTGGTCCCATTGCCATGAACTGTACCAGGATCATTGTGCGCTACTGGCGATACTGGGGACAGGCCCAAAAAACTGGGGTCAAGCCCAAACATCTGGGGTCAAGCCCAAACATCTGGGGTCAAGCCCAAACAACTGGGTCAAGCCCAAACAACTGGGGTCAAGCCCAAACAACTGGATACTTCTGTGGATACTCAATCCTTTGTCAAGGATATGTCATCTTTCTGCAAAACTCAGAACTAAGTGAAAGAAGGATAAAGCCAGGATCCTTCCCCTTATACGTAAGATAATTAAAGAATTAATTAGATTGAAATTAGATCATTACCAGGATGAGGATCACCTATCTTCTAAGGATCCTTCAAGGATACTTGTTATGAAAATAGCTAAGGATCATGGATCCTTATTACATGAAGTATTTCTTCAAGTGGACAGCATTCCAAGCTCTTGGTAGCAAATCACCTTCCATTGTTAGCAATCTATATGCCCCCTTTCCTGCCTCAGCTTCAATCAGGTAGGGGCCTTCCCACTTTGGTGCCAACTTTCTATCAACAGGATTTGTGGTATTCTGAAATGCTTTCCTTAATACCATATCACCAACTTGGAATTTCCTGATCCTGACATTTTTGTTGTAGGCTCCAGCCATCCTTTGTTGATAACTAGCCATCCTTATCCTTGCCAAATCCCTGAGTTCTTCTATAGTATCCAAGTCTTGAACCAAGTTTTCAGCATTTCCTTCAGGATCACGAATGCTTGTTCTTGCAGTAGGAACCACCATCTCTGTAGGGATCACTGATTCTGCTCCAAATACCAAAGAGAATGGAGTTTGGCCCGTAGCATTCTTGGGAGTTGTCCTATCAGCCCATAATACATAAGGTAGTTCTTCTGCCCATTTATCCAAGCTTCTTCTTTAAATTGTTGATGATGATCTTGTTGGATGATTCTGCCTGACCATTAGCTTGTGGGTGCACTGGTGTTGATGTTATCATCTTAATCCCCCAGCTGTCACAAAAGTTAGTAGTTCTACTCCCAATAAATTGAGATCCATTATCACAAACAATTTCAGAAGGGATACCAAATCTAGTAATAATATTTCTTTTGATAAAGGATATCACTTCTTTTTCTCTGACTTGAGCAAAGGCTTCAGCCTCTATCCACTTGGAGAAGTAATCAGTCATAGCAAGTATGAATACTTTTCCACCAGGTGCCTTGGGAAGTTTACCAACTATATCCATTCCCCATCTCATAAATGGCCAAGAGGAGGATATAGGATGCAAAAGCTCTGCTGGTTGATGAAGGATATTACTGTGTCTCTAACAAGGATCACACTTCTTGGCATATTCCACAGCATCCTTCTTCATAGTAGGCCAATAGTATCCTGTCCTCAGGATCCTTGAGAATAATGCCCTGCCCCCAGTGTGGTTTCCACAATATCCTTCATGGAAATCCTTTAGAACTTCTTGGATTTCAGGATCCTCAATGCACCTTAGATATGGACCTACAAGGGATCGTTTATATAACATATTATTGAATATTGTGAATTGGGATACCTTGATTTTGAAAGCCCTTGGGTTTTCTCCTGTAGGAATCTCTCCGTGTTGTATGTATCTCATGATTGGAAGGATCCATGATCCTGAATGAGATTGTGTATCATCACTAGGAATGATTGCAGAATCTTCTTCTATCTCCATGGCTATATGATCCTCAATGGCAGGGGTTAGGATGTGTATAATAGGGATCTCGATATCCTCTGGGACCTTCAAGGATGATCCTAGATTGGCCAATGCATCAGCTTTTGCATTCTCTTCTCTGGGTACCTGTGTCAAACTAAAGGAAACAAAAGAGAGTGCCAATTCTTTGACTATCTCTAAATATTTGATTAGCTTTTCACCTTTAACAGCATAGGATCCATTAAAGTGATTAGTAATTAACAATGAATCTACGTGTACCTCAAGATACCTGATCCTCATATGCTTGGCAATTTGCAAACCAACTATCAAGGCTTCATATTCAGCGTCATTATTAGTAGTTTGAAATTCACAAGCTATGGAGTGGGGTATTATGTCCCCCTGTGGTGATTTTAGTAGTATTCCAAGTCCTGTTCCTTTGACATTGGAGGCTCCATCAGTGAAGAGTATCCAAGGATCCTTAGTTTATTCTAGCTGTTGGACTTCTAACTCAGCTTCCTTTTGCAAGTCACTACTAAAATCTGCCACAAAGTCAGCTAAGGCTTGGGATTTAATGGCAGTCCTTGGTTCGTGTCTTATATCACAAGCACTAAGCTTCACTGCCCACTTAGCCATCCTTCCTGACATTTCAGGTTTCCTGAGAACATTCTTAATTGGAAAATTAGTCTTAACAATAATGGCATGAGTTTCAAAATAATGTCTTAATTTAGTAGATGCCATAATCAAAGCAAGAATAAGTTTATCTAAATGTGAATACCTGGATTTAGCATCAAGCAAACTCTTACTTACATAATAAACATGATGTTGTGTACCTTCGTGATCCTTAACAAGGACCGCACTTACTGCTTTAGAGGATACCGCTAGATATAAGGATAATATATCCCCTTTTTCTGGTTTCATCAAGGCGGGAGCTGAGGATAGGTAATCCTTAAGGGCTTTGAGAGCACTTTCATGCTTCTCAGTCCATTCAAATTTCTTGTTCTTTCTCAAAATGTCGTAGAATTCCTTGCACTTTTCTGACGATTTTGATATGAACCTATTCAAGGCTGCGATCCTTCCTGTCAACCTTTGCACATCCTTGGCATTGGCAGGAGATTTGATATTCACAATAACCTTAATTTGCTCCGGACTTGCTTCAATGCCTCTTTTAGTCACCATATAGCCTAGGAATTTACCTGCTTTAACACCAAAGTGACACTTGGAAGGATTTAGTTTCATATTAAATTTATCAAGGACATCGAATGCTTCCTCTAGGTCTCTAAGGTGATCCTCAGCTTTCTTGGACTTAACCACCATGCCATCTATATAGACTTCCATAGTGTGTCCAATTTGTCCCTTGAACATCATATTGACTAGCCTTTGATAAGTAGCACCTACATTCCTTAGTCCAAATGGCATAGCAATATAACAATATATACCAGTTGGGGTCATAAAGGTTGTATCCTCTTGATCAGATGGTTCCATCTGAATTTGTTGGAATCCAGATGAAGCATCCATAAAAGTCAACAACTCATAACCCGCGGTAGCATCCACCATGGAGTCAATGTGGGGTAATGGGAAAGGATCCTTGGGACATGCCTTGTTTAAATCAGTAAAATCGACACATACCCTCCACTTTCCATTTTTCTTTTGAACAACAACCACATTGGCTAACCACCTTGGATACTTAACCTCTCTTATCATACCTGCCTGGAGTAGTTTATCTACTTCTTCCTGGATAATAGCATTCCTTTCAGGTGCAAACTTTCTCCTTTTTTGATGAATTGGCTTGAACGACCTGTCAATGCCAAGTTTATAAGTGATTATATCCTTAGAGATACCTGTCATGTCTTCGTGCTTCCAGGCAAAAGTAGTTTTTCTCCTTTTAAGGAAGGATACTAGATCTTCTTCAATGTTGCTAAGGATCCCTGATCCTATGAAGACTTTGGATTCAGGATCATGAGGATCCATAAGGATTTCTTTCACATCCTGTTCTCTTGCCTCCAAGACGTCCCTTGGAGGATACTTTAGTTGCTATTGCTCCCTTGGTCTTGAGGCTGGCTTCATTGATGAGGTATAGCAATTCTTTGCTTCTTGCTGGTCACTCTCAATCTTTATCACCCCCCATGGACTAGGAAGCTTCACGCATTGATGGTAAGTAGATGCAACTGCCTTCATGTCATGTATCCATGGCCTGCCAAGGATAACATTGCAACATGATAAGCAATCTATTACACAAAATTTTTGATAAGAATGAAGTCCTTCAATGTAGATGGGAAGTTTAATGTCCCCCAATGTATTCTTGGTTTCTCCGCTGAATCCCACAAGAACTGAGGATCTTGGGATTATATCTGATTCAGGAATGTTCATCTTCTTGAGGACATCAAGCTGAATGATATTCACCGAGCTTCCTCCATCGATTAGGATCCTGCGAACAAAATGGTTAGATATGAATAAAGTAATAACAAGACCATCATGATGAGGATCCTGAACATCAACACGATCATCCTCATCAAAAGTAATAACTTTTTCCTGTGTAACAGTAGACGTCCGGATGGGTCTATCTCCATTATCCATCTTGGTCTCCTTAGCGTGTCTTTTGGCTGCTGAAAATGAAGTGCCACAAATGTCTGATCCACCGGATATGAAGTTTATGACCTGTGCGTCTGCTGGGGGAGCAGGAGCCTTTTCTGGGATCCTTTCAGGATCCTGGATCCTTGACTTCTTTCTTCCCAAAAGCTCTTTCAAATGCCCCTTGCTTAACAAATAACCAATCTCTTTTCTTAGTGCAATACACTCTTCGGTGAGATGCCCGAAATCCTCGTGATATGCACACCATTTGGATTTGTCTTTTGTAGTGGTTGGTTTATCACTTTTTCTAGGCCATCTTGCTTTTTCACCTAAATTCTGCATTGCAAGGATCAGTTCATTATTGTCAATGGAAAAACAATATTCAGAAATTGGAGGATAAACAGATTCTTGTTTTGCAGGAAAAGGTTGAGAAAGTAGAATCTGAAAAACCTGTATCTGTGAATCCTGAACCAGAGTTAAAGAAAGAGGTTGAAGAAGACGCACCTATCTTTGATCATTCATCAGAAGAAGAGAGTAAGGATGAAAGTGATCATGAGGAGAAGAAACAGGTTGAAAATATTTCAGTTTTGAAGGTTGAGACGAAAGCTGAAGAGAAACAGATTCCTGGAAAATGTTTAAACTGTGAAAAATCTGAGACAGATAATGCCAAACTCTTGAAGAATGTAGAGAGTTTGTCATTAGAAAATAAAAATCTTAAAAAATCAGAAAATGTTTTGAAAAATCAAATACACAATTTGGAAAATGAAAAAGTAAAAATTGAGAAAGATTTTCAAAGTCAAATAAAAAGTTTAGAAGATGAGAGAGATTTGTTTGGTAAAAACAATCTTGAAAAACAAATTGCAATCAATTCTCATCTTGAAAAGATTATTCGACTTGAAAAGGAAGCTGAGTGTGCTCAAAAGAAAATCAAGGAATGGGAACAAAAGTTGAAGGTGTTTGTGAATACTTCAACTATTCCTTGTCCAAAACCTTTAAATTTAGTTCCAATAAGTGACGATGTCACAAACTATGACAGAGTCATAGTTGAAGATTGCGATGAAAAATATGATGATGAAAATGAAAAAATGAAGAAAAAGAATTTATTTTTGAAGTTAAAAGAAGAGTTTCAAGAAACTGTTCCGCAATCAACTGAAAAGGGAGAATGTTCTAAGCAAAAATCTTTGAAGAAGAAAGTGGAACAAAAACAAAAAGAGAAAATTTTGAAAAATGTTCAAAAAGAAAATAAAAGTTCATCAGATCAATCATCCAATCGCAATCAAAAATTACAAAAAGTAAAAAATGAAAATTCAAAAATTGTTGGTAATGAGTGGTGCAGGTCGGACCACAGAGCTCAAAGGCCAAATCCAGCAAACAAGAGGAGGAAAGATTATCACCAAGCCAAACAGTGCTTTGATCTAAGTGTTTGGACTAAAAATGGTGATTGGTACGATAACAGAGTGTGTTACAGATGCGGTTATCAAGGACACATTGCTGTTAACTGCCAGAGTTGGAGGTTTGATTCAAGGAGATGCTTTAACTGCAACATCATTGGCCATATTGCTAGAGATTGCTCAATGAGATCAATGAGAAGATCGAGGGCTGAATCTCAGAAGCAGTTGAAGAAACCAGTCAATGTCAAGCCCAAAGAACAGAAGGTTCAAGAACCTAAAGTTCAAGAAAAGAAAGTGAAGCTTTCTCAGGGGCAAAAAGATAGACTGAGGAAGAAGAGGAAGAAGACCAGAGAGTATCTGGAGAAGATTTTGTCCTCGGATACAACTGGTAAAACAGATAAAAGTTCTGATAAATCGTCTTGCTCTCCAATGAATGACAAATCAAGCAAAACGAATTCATCAGATACAAATATGAGGACGAAAGAGGGAAAGAAGAAAAAGAAAGTTATTGGCGATGAATCTGTTTCTGTGGAAACAAAGGAGCCACATGTCGGCGATGAATCTGGCTCATCAAAGTCAGACAAGCCACATTCAGGCAATGATTTTGGTATGGTAAAACCAGAAGAGCCATGTATTGAGGTAAAAAATGAGAATTCTGGTTTAACAATGGATGATGCAAATTTTCCACCATTGTTGAACAAGAATTCAAAATCACCCAAGGACAGTCAGGCTTGGGTGAAACTGTTTAAATGAAAAACCTGACTTGCTGGAGTTCCCAGGTTGGTAAGCGTGGAACATGAATCGGCATATTTCTTGAGAAATTCACGAAAGTGATTTTGATTTAAAAGTGGTAAATCAGGGACATTAAATTGTACTTGATTTTCTACAAGTGATGTTTGAGGATTGATCTTAAAAATGTTAGTTTTTACAAGTGGTTGAAGAGAACAAGGTGATGAAACCCCATGTTTGAGAAATGACTCACAAAACTTATTTTCCGGAAAACCATTTTGATTAAAACAAACTTAAGTGTTTTGAAATCACTATGGGAAAATAGTTTGTTGTCAGGGGGAGTTCTGATTGTTCAAGCCAAGTGAATGGAGAATTGAAGTGATTCTCATCATGTTGTCAAGTTTCTTGTACAACTTATTTTCAAATTTTCCCAGAAAATCAAAATTGGGACATATTTTGATTTTAGGGGGAGTAAAAATTTTAAAAAATTAGAAAATTTGAAAATGTCAAAAACATTAAAAAAATGCAAAAATGAGTTTTGTTGTGAAAAAAGAGGAAATGATAGTAGATCAGTTGGACTGTCACAGCATGCTAAAGAAATGGAAAGATAAAATGTGATAAGCGATCTCACTAAAGATGTGACGATAGGCTCAGCTAGATTAGTAGATTTGCGATAACGATACAAACTTAAATGAAAAAGCCTAGTTCTAGTGGGAAACATGGTCAAAAGCATAGTACTTAGTTTTGTCCTTCTTGATTGTGTGCCTACTCAGTAATCGCTGTTTGTCGAAAGACATAAAACTGGTTAAGTTTGTGAACTTTCACAACTTTGCTGAAAAGTCACTGTGATTTTGTGCATTTCATTTTGCAAAGATTTAAACTTGTTTTATTTCTTTATTTTGTTTAAGCATCGGACATCCTCTGCGTATACGTGAGTATCGACCGGGATGTTGTTGCCTAAACGTTCTGCTTTATTTTCTTTGGTGTTTCGTTTAAGCTTTCGATCACCTCTGCGTATACGAGAGTATCGACCTGGTGGTTAAAGCCTAAACAACTTCAACTTGTTTTATTTTTCTTATTTTGTTTAAACATTGGACTTTCTCTGCGTATACGGAAGTATCGACCTGATTGTTAATGTTTAAACATTTTGCTTTATTTTTGCACAAATCACAGTTGATAAAAGTTTAAAGGCATTACTTGAGTTAGTGTATTGCATGATGAGGGGATATGCTGAGATCGTGGGGTCCATAAGAACTCAGTGCGAAATTAATATACTTTAACGTATCGGTAAGCATGTCGAAAGTTTTTAGATTGAGTTTAAGTGGACAACAATATCGTCAATCAACGTGAATCGTTTAGAACTGAAAATGTTTAAAGCTTAACAGTGCTAGTGATTGGTCACAAAAACTGATATGATCCTCTTGCACGAACTCACAAAAATATTGTCTGTATATATTTCTTTACTGCATTTCTGTTATTTCAAAAATCCAAAAAGATTTTAGTGTGTTTTAGCATAAATTTTTGAAAAATACAAAAAGATTTTCGACAACTGATATTGGAGAGCTGATATTCAAAATTTCAAGTGCTGAATATGATGAACAGGGTTGGGAGTGAGTGCTTAAATGAAAGAAATTTGTTTTGAGAAAGAAAAGTTTGATTAGTTAATCAAGGTCATTAATTTGAACTTGATGTAACTATTACTAGTAAGTTTTTCTTATTGATTTAAGTGAAAACTTATGTGGTGGTGAGAAAATATTGTGCAGGAAATGAGCTTAAACAGAGATAAAGCCAGGGATTGATCTCAAGGTGATAGCTAATTCCAGACGGCGATCCCATCATGATGAGAGGGGGAGTCTGACGAGGTTAGAGCCATAGAGAAGATCCTGGTATATGCTAAGAAAGAAAAGAGACTGATAAAGACTGAAGATGCAAATACTCGACACTTAAGACTCGTCAACATCTGAGGGGGAATCTGTTGGTGCATTCATCTGTCTTCTTCGTCTTATGTCGAGTCTCGGGTTTGTTGCGAAGTTGATCAAGCATGATGTCATCATGTTTAAAGATTACATCACACAAGTGACATCATCTTATGCATCATTCTGGTCAACATCACACGAAATTGTATGTTCATATAAGACAAAAGTTGATTTAGATCAAAAGTCAACATGTGGGTTTCGCTTGAAGACAAGACAGATTTGAGGATTCGCTTGAAATAGTCAAACATATAAGGTTTCGCTTGAAACATGTATATATGAGGGTTTCGCTTGAACTTGTATGTGTCAGTTTCAAGCGATAGCTGAGTCCTATATATAGGTGGTTCATGCATTTCATTTGTAACAGTTCCTGAATTCCATACCGAGGTGCTGCCGGTGTGAAGACTGATTGTATTTGCTATTATATCAATATAATCAGTGTTTAAAGTGATAAGCAAGCTGTTTCGACGTTGGTTTCTTAGTTTCCGCCTCTGAAACTGATAAAATCTCTTCTGAACGACTCGTTCAGGTTGCAAAACGATCCTACAAATCCTCATCATCCTCTTCCTGTTCTACTGCATGCACGTTCTGTTTGTCAAACTTATTATAAGGCTTGAACTTGTTGTTCTTGAAGTAGGATACTTGCTTTTCCTACTTCGAGGATCCTACCAGTCTTTCCTGGATCCTTTTATCATCCTCTAGCCAGATGAATCTAAGGGCCCTGGTTCTTACTTCATCAAGATTCCTGCAAAGGGCCATGACAAGATCATCATAGAACAATGAATCCCTAAGTAAACCCATTTTAAAGGCTTCAACAGCCGTAGCTATATCCAGGTTAGGGATATCTAAGGATTCTTTACTAAATTTAGTTATGTAGTCTCTAAGTGATTCATTTTGACCTTGTGTTACCCTATATAGGTCACTAGTTAATTGTTCAAATTTTCTACTACATGAGAATTGACTATTAAACAGGTTAACTAGATTAGCAAATGAAGTAGTAGAGTAAGGGGGAAGACTTAGAAGCCATTTAAGAGCTGATCCTGTGAGTGTGGATCCAAAACCCTTGCATAGACATGCTTCCTTTAACCTCTCAGGAATTGGATTGATTTCCATCCTCTCCCTGTATTGAGCTACATGCTCCTCTGGATCCGTTGAACCATCATATAGCTTCATAGTTGGTATCTGGAACCTTTTGGGTATTTCAGCATCACAAATAGGTGGTGCAAAGTGAGATACCCTATGGCTCCCATCTGCAATCTCAAGAATGGGCTTAACCACTCCTGGAACGCTGGATATCATATCCTTAAGCTTCTGAACTCCCTAGCCATAGCTTGATTGATACTTGTATCCTGCATAGAGCCATGGTTAGTGTTATAAGAATTATTAAAAGTGTTACCTCCCATAGGATTCAAGTTTGGAATTGCAGATGTGAATCCATATTGACGGGATTCTGGTATGATTGAAGGACCAGAGGAAGCAACGGTCTGTATTGATATAAAGTCTCCTTGATGAACATCCGAACTTGGAGGCTGCAGGCTTCTTAACAATCCTTGATCCTGGAAGATATTGGATCCTTGATGTTGAGAGGATCCTTGAACCTGAAAGGATCCCTGAGGCTGAGAGGATTCATGAACTTGAAAGGATCCCTGAGGCTGAGAGGATCCTTGAACCTGAAATGAGGATCCTTGAACCTGAGAGGATCCTTGAACCATGAAGGATCCTTGGACCCTAGAGGATCCTTGAACCTGAGAGGATCCTTGAACCATGGAGGATCCTTGGACCCTAGATGATCCTTGAACCTAAGAGGATCCTTGGATTGTGTGCATTCCCAAATATCCTCCTGAGCTGACGAAGGATCCCTGATGCTGAAAAGAGGAACCCGAAGGCTGAAAACAGGATCCTTGAGGCTGGAAGTGAGACCCTATAGCCTGACTCATAGTTATTGTTCCATAACGCCTTCCCAATGGTCCAGTCTGATACTGGATGTCCGGATCTGTAGTTTGTGAGGCGGTTATAGCTGGAGTGTTGAAATCCAACGTCCTTGGTATCAGAGGAGAGTGATCATCCCCTGATTTCTTTTGTTTCTTGATATCACCAATCTCCCGGAGGATCCTTTCATTGGTTTTGTCCTGCTCTTGTATGTGATCCTTCATCTGGAAAATCAAAGTAAAAAGATCACTAATAGTAGGATTAGAGGAAACAGAAGAAGTTGGTGGTTTTGGAAAAATTGGGCTTGGTCTCTTTGCAGCATTTTCAGCATTCTTCTGGGAAAGGTGGTGGAGGCAAAGGTGGAACGCCCTGTGAAGAAGTGACTGCCGACATTGAACTTGTTGTGCTCTTTGCTGAAGAAGCCATATGCTTGGTTGTAATGAACCGAAATGATCACAAAAACAAGAATTTCTTAGGAATGAAGCACCAATTGCCCCACGGTGGGCGCCAAACTGTTTTGGTTAAAAAACAGGCTAAGATAATGTAACCAAATCTTTCTTGTGTGGAATGATGCTTGAATCAATGAACAATGTTAAGGATAACTCAGAAATGTAACGAACAAAGGACACAAGGATTTATATGAGGAAAAAGCCCTTGATCAAGAGTTGATCTCCGGCATAAAAAACCTCGAGTGATGGAAACTACCGATCACCAACTAAAATTATTCAAAAGAAGTTTACAACTCGGGATGATAACAAGCTTGTTACAAGGATCACTAGTGTGCAATGTGCAAAAATGTATGAAATCGCCAAGTAGTGTTTGAGAGCTGATTGAGAGCTGTTACGAAAGTGTGTGTATTTGCTAAAATTAGCCAAGTGTTCTAACTCAAGCTTGTTATCCCTATTTTAAATTAGAAATAACTAAACTAACTAACTATCCGCAAATTGT
Source organism: Helianthus tuberosus (assembly GCA_030545235.1). NCBI lineage: Eukaryota > Viridiplantae > Streptophyta > Magnoliopsida > Asterales > Asteraceae > Helianthus > Helianthus tuberosus. The sequence goes on along the minus strand of JARYGA010008766.1, from coordinate 63,773 downwards.
GCAAGCTCCCCACGATCTCCATAACGTCCACAAGAGCCAAGCACATGCAGAATATTGAGGGAATATGCTCCAGGAATTTCGGTGAGACTTGGTCCATGCCTTTGCTCCTGCAAAACAAGCTTACGTACAATGAAGACAATCGTTAGTATAAGGATAACAATAAGGATCCTGAATCCTGATCCTGCAACACCTACTGAGGATCCTTAATTCAAACAGAATTGAGGATCCATGATCCTGGCAGCACTTGAGGATCCGTGATCCTTAGGATTGGAAAATCCTCCCCTAACACTCATGAACAAGATCATGTTCAAACGAGCCACCCCAACCCTCGAAAGTCAAAACCTTCTTTGAGAACCCGAAAAGGAGATTTGCTCTTTCAACAACGCCGACATTGCCGCCTTAAAAGATTCTGGTGCCTTTCCTGTCGGAGTGATCATTCGTCCTTTTGACCGGGAGGTCCGATTAGACGTTGTATCAAACGAGTGGGTGTGCTTTTTAACCTATCCTTTCTCCTTGGGACTCCGGTATCCTTTTCCAACCTTCATTTCCCGCTTTTTCGAACTCACTGGCCTCAGTTATGCTCAGACCATGCCAATGGTGTGGCGAGTTTTAATGGTGTTAGACCAAATTAAATCTCGTCATGTCCCTGATCTTTGCGTCGAAGATCTCCCCATAGCATATCGACTGAGGTCCCATGGTAATAGCCGCTTTCTTCTATTCTCCACCTTTAAGAACCCCCTAATCCTCAAGGCCACTAAGAATGAAGATCAGTGGCAACGAAAGTTCTTTTTCGTTAAAAGGGATTCTATCGTCAAGGGTTTTGACCTGCCAGTTGGATGGTTGACTTCGGGTAGGATTTAGGGTTTTAGGAATATCCCCAAATATATCTTAAAACTATATCCTTGACTGACATCTTCATTTCTTGTACAGCAAATTTCAGAGATTTAGCCCCTCCAAGTGCATAATCAGAGCTTAGGATCAAAGAAATCTATCGACTTCCTGACAGTGAAAGAACTTTCTCCCTGTCTTTCATAAGCTCAAGTCAAAAATCAAGTTCAGAAATGTCTGGTAAGTATGTGATTAGACTAATTATAGAATATGAGTGTTAAGAGTTAAATATTTCTCCCTTTTTATAGTGCCAGTTTTCAATCTTGAAGGCTTCCAGCTTGATGAGTTGGACAGCTTCTCTGGCCTCCCGCCTGTCAAGCAAGAAACCAACCCTAAGCCAGCAGTCACGTCAAAGCCTACGCTACTGCACCCAAAGATCCCCCAGCATCCAGGACTCGAGCATCGAGCTCTCGTAAGAGGAAGGAAGCAGATTCTCCAACCTCATCCGACATGTTTCCCTTCGAGAATCACGGGTTTACCGAGTCCAGCAAAGTCATGACCGGCTTCCTTAATCAGGTTAATATCCTTATCCCATATACTGCACACACATATTCAATATACATATCTATATATTGATACCTGTCCCTTTGATCGTAGGGTCTGGAACGTCTTGTGTTCCTTTACGAAGACGCATGTGGTCTAAACGCAATGCTAGAGAGCAAGCTGAAAAAGGCTGAAGCCACCATCGCGGACCAAGCAGCGATCGCCACCACCAAATCAGAGCACTACAAAGCCAAGTACAAAGCGATGATCCAAGAGTACCAGTCTGCCATCAAGAAGATCACCCACGAGGCCCAAGCCAAGTTCGATGCTGCCCATGTTCAACACAAGCAGGATATGGCTTCATACCGGGAAGGCCTCAAGAGTTCTGTCATCATCTCCCTCCTTCAGGCTAGACTGAAAATGGCCTATGAGGCTAAGGCCCTGGGCTGCAAATGCCCTTCATGGAATGTTGTGGCTTGGGAGATGAAGTTGAAGGATCTTGGTGGTAACCTTGTTGAGCCTCCTGTGAAGTCTGCTGCGGAGGAGCCTGCTAAGGTGGTCGAGAAGACGGATGATGCTGATGCTTCAAAGGATGCTGGTGGCGATACCGGGAAGGATGCTGGGAAGGATGATGGGAAAGATACTGCTGATGAAGCCATGGTAGAAGAGGGTGTTGCCCCTTAAAAGTGGCCAAATGGGTGATGATGGATGTTGATACTGAGGCCGAAGCCCATTTTTTAAATTTGATGGTTGTGGTTTGTAATCCAAAACAATTTAATTTTCCTGTACTCGAACAATCTACATTTCCTGCACTTAAAACAATATGATGGCCAAAGGTGGATGGGTCCTGAGTTTCAGGATGAAGCCCTTGGTCATCAATTAGTATGGTTTGTTTTGAACAATATTACAGTTGGAGGTGGATGGGTCTCGATTTGAGATGAAGCCTTCAACTGTCAAGTAAATATGATAAAAAAAACTAACTGTGCTTTTGGTGGATGGATCTCGGTTTGAGATTAAACCAAAAGCATAACATTTGCTATGTTAATAATATAACCTTCTTTTGGCCTTATTTATTGTTGTCCTTTTTCAATTCTTATTGCTTAGTTTGAATATAATTTCGATGTTCCAAACTTAGTGCAATATTTCAAATGTCTTATCCAAATATCATGAAAATATCTTGATCAGGATACTCGCAGATATCCTATTAAGACTTTTGTTAAATAGGGTTTTTATAATTCAAGCAATTTAGATAAAGTTTCCAAAGAAAAAGGATAGTTTACTTTTATTTTACAAAACTTGTTTTGACAATAGATATTTGACTCAAGTATAGTTTCAATTTTTCAATATAATTGCCATACCTTAAACATTCTGAGTAAATTCCCTGAAATACATCCTGAAAATACATCCTAAAATATATCCTAAGGATATATCCTGAGAATATATCTTGATCAAAATATCTTCAATCTAAGTATTTTACTTATAAAGGTTTTAATCAAACTTTTGTTGACTACAATTCCAGAAATTTAAACAATTTAGATAAGGCTTCTGAAAGAATAAAAAGGAAAGATTACACCAGAAGTAGAGTGCAACCCTATTCTCAATCTTTAATCCTTTTGTAATATTCCCAATGAAGATGTCCCCAATCTGGGACAGTTAGTGTACTGGGTCCAAGCTTGATCCTTCGAGCCTTGCCCAATGTCTCAGTAGGAACGCCCCCTGTGCATTATATCTTTGAACACTTAGAAATTTTCTGGACATCATTTGCAACCGTTTGAATAATTTTTGTATTACAGGGGATAAACCCTAAAATATACTGGAGATAAATCCTTAGTGTTTTAGGGATAAACCCATAAGTATTCTAGGGAAAATCCCAAGTTTTCATGCGCTACATGCGGGAGTGTATAAACTCCAAGACTTAGAAATGTGAAAACATTTAAACCTTAGAGAGTATGAAAATACCCTTTCGCGAGAGAGGGTGATCAATCCTCATATACCTTTAGGATCCAGGATATAGCCAACAATAACGAAATTGTCAGCCACTTTTACATGGACTGGTCTTGCTATCTTGAACTATCCCTGGATAACTTGCGCTCCAGGCGGGGTATTTAAACCCAATTCGAGAGAAAGGTGATGTTATGGGTGATTTTCTGTTCATATATCCTGGGCAATATTCTGACTTTGCTTGTTTTATTGTGGCTAGGATACTGAATCAGGATATTGGTAACATCCTGGTACGATATTCTGGTAATAACTAATTAACCCACGTGCAGATTAATAGGTGCGAGTCTCTAACGTTCAAGTGGACTTCTTCTCCTCAAGACCCGGGCAAATCAATTGGATTACAACGTTCACATATGGAATATTCATCGAATCCCGGAATAATAGGATAGTTAGTTGGTTTCCTTTTACTATAAAAGGATTGATCAGACCAGATTAGGGACACAATCTCTCGCACACTCTTTCTCTCTACTTGCAAACAATCACTACACACTTACACTTGTATCGAATTTACATTGTAACACTTAGTTGATCCGCATCATATCCTGCATTGTATCCTGACATTCGAAGTAATAGAAGAACAAGGCAGCTGCGATTGTCAGCTCCCGAGGTTTTGTGCCAACGATCTAGATTGATCAAGGGCTTTCCTGGTGTTGTGGGCTAATTTCTGAGCTCATATCCTGAGAAATATCTTGGCTTATATCTTGATTAAATAATGTCTGTTCATATCCGGGGTGCAGATTCAGGGTATTGGTAACATCCTGAATGGTATCCTCAGGATCACTAACGGATTATGTGCAGGTACGTGGGCTGGAAGCTAACAACGTTCACAAAGACTTATTCTGCGGAAGACTCGGTCCAAACCGTTCAAAGAAAGACGTTGAAGCCTTATTACTCGGTCTTCAACGTTCGAGATGGAATATTCGGAGCATCCCATATTTATAGGGATATTTGTTTGTATTTCGTTACTATAAATAGGAGGAACACCAGATCGAATAGGACACAACAATTTCACTGCAATCACACTCACTACACACTAACACTTGTTCTTTCGCAATTTGTACTCTCACACGAATTCATTGTAACACTTAGCGATCTGGTTGATATCCTGCACTGTATCCTGAAGTTTAAAGCAATAAGAAGAACAAGGCAGCTGCGATTGTCAGCTCCCGAGGTTTTATGCCGGCGATCTAGATTGATCAAGGGCTTTCCTCGTACATCTCGTGTCGTTTCCTTTACTTTTTACTTATTATTTGCTCACTGTTTGATCGCAGATATAGCTCAATATCCTGAGCCGTATCCTGAATACTGATTTTCTAAATAACTCAACAAGCATATTTTCTATAAACTTTCTAGCACACTACCTCACATTACTAATTTGATCACTAAATTGCTTCGGTAATTTTTGACCAAAACAATTTGGCGCCCACCGTGGGGCAAGTGGTGCTCTCTTTACTAAAAATTTTTGTCAAATCGCTAATCGGTTTTTTATTTTCAAAACTTTTTGCTACATTGTCCACAATGGCCTCACGATCAAACATGAGTTCCTCTACTATGTCTGCTACGACTTCTGCTACTACAGGTTCGGTGCTTCCACCACCTCCTCCAAGAATGCCAGCCTCTACACGACCTCAGGATATTATCCCTACCCGCAGTGTTCAGGAATCTGCCCCTGTTTTAGCATCTAACGATGAAATTTTAACCTTGTTTGGAAGTGTGCAGGAACAAATGAGGCAGCAGCAGGAAACGAACCAAATGCTCTTAAGGGAAATACAACTCCTGAAGTCTGGCTCGAGCAGATCCGCTGAGGATATTGTCACTCCATTACAACCCAGAGCTTTGAACTTCAGTTCAGCCGTGTATACAGAGGATAACAGGGGGAATATTGTGCCCAGCCTTCCTCAGAATCATACCCCTGAAATACCCTCCTCGGTCAGGATATCGACCATAAGGAGCTCAGGATATGCTTCAGGATATGGGCAGAATCCTCCAACGAGTAACATATTAAATAATAATAATACTCATACTACTAACAATAGTGGATCCTTGCAGGATACAGGTGTGACGTCAGCGCTTACCAGGGAACTTCAAAAGTTGAAGGACATGATATCAAGTGTACCCGGGGTGGTCCAGCCAATCCCGGAAGTGTCTCAAGACAGCCATAAGATATCTCGCTTTGCATATCCTATCTGTGATGCTGAGATTCCAAAGAGGTTCCAAACCCCCAACATGAAGCTTTACGACGGAACGACGGATCCTGAGGAGCATATTGCTCAGTATAGGGAGAGGATGGAGATCAACCCTATCCCTCCGGATCTCAAGGAAGCATGCTTGTGCAAGGGTTTTGGTTCAACCTTGACAGGATTAGCTTTGAAGTGGCTCTTGAATGTTCCTCCACATTCAATTACATCTTTTGCTCATTTAGTAAATTTATTTAACAGTCAGTTTTCTTGTAGTAGGAGCTTTGAAAAATTAACAAGTGATCTCTACAGGATAACGCAGGGGCCTCAGGAATCCCTTAGGGATTATGTGAACAAGTTTAGCCGAGAATCACTAGACATTCCTCATCTTGATGTTGCAACAGCTGTGCAAGCTTTCAAGATGGGGTTGCAAAAAGATTCTCAATTCTACCAAGACCTTGTAATGAACCCATGCAGGAACCTGGATGAAGCTCGGAACAGGGCCCTAAGATACATTCGGTTGGAAGATGACAGAAAGATGCAAGAAAGGATGAACTCATCCAACACTTATGAGTCAACTAACAGGAAGTCGGAATCCTCATTCAAGTCGTATCGGTCCAAGCCATATGGCAGGAATGAGAACAAGAGAGTGAATGCTGTTGAAGATGAGGATCCTGAAGAATATCCTGAATTATCTGAATATTGCTTTTCTGTTAACATTCCTGAATTGATGTATGCCATGCAGGGTCTAGGGGACAAGGCAAGATGGCCTCGAAAGAATCAACAAAAAGCGGATTGGAAAGACAAATCAAAATGGTGTGCTTTCCACGAAGATTTCGGATATATGACCGAGGATTGCATTGCTTTGAGGAAAGAGATAAGCTATCTTCTAAGCAAGGGATATTTGAAAGATCTCTTAGGAAGAAAGAAGAATAAGGGCCAGGATACTGAGAAGGATCCTGAGCGAGCAGCCTCACCTCCCGCGGATGCCAAGATAATCAACTTCATTTCAGGAGGATCCGACATTTGTGGGACTTCGTATTCGGCAGCAAAGAGACATGCAAAAGAAGCTAAGGCCGAAAGGGGAGACAAACCTGTCAGGATGACTACACTCACAACTGACAAAGTGATCACATTTGATGCTGATGACAGGGATACTGTTCAGGATCCTCACCATGATGCTCTGGTAATAACGTTATATGTGGCTAACCATTTTGTACGCAGTATATTGGTTGATAATGGTAGCTCCGTCAACATAATCTAACTAGAGACACTTAAAAGGATGAATGTATCTCCAATGGATATCACTTCGAAGTCCACCGTGCTTGTTGGGTTCAGTGAAGAGGCCAGAAACACAGTGGGAGAGATAAAGTTGCCGGTGTACGTTGAAGGAGTCAACTCGATACAACGTTTCTGTGTGATGGACTCTCTATCCTGCTATAACATTATACTGGGAAGACCGTGGATTCACGACATGAAAGCCGTGCCATCAACATATCACCAATGCATCAAGATACCTACCCCTTGGGGAGTTGTTAAAGTTGATAGCGATCAGCAGGAGGCGAAAGAATGCTACTCATCCTCGATGAAATCCTCAACCAAACCTAGTGCAGCATAGCAATTAAAGACGCGGGCCCAGGATATCGTGGAGGATCCGGAGCAGGATGTGAAGAAAATTGTCCTGGACCAGGATAATCCCGATATTTCGGTGCTCGTGGGAACCAATATCCCTCAGGATATTGAAGAGCAATTAATTAACTTTTTAAGATGCAGGATGTCAACGTTTGCATGGAAGCATGAGGATATGACAGGCATATCCAAAGATATTATCACTCACAAGCTTGGAATTGATAAATCCTTCAAGCCAGTGCAACAAAAAAGAAGGAAGTTTGCTCCTGAACGCAATACAATTATTCAAGAAGAAGTTGAAAGATTGTTGAAGTCCAAAATGATTAGAGAAGTCAAGTTCCCAAGGTGGCTAGCGAACGTGGTTGTGGTACAGAAGAAAAACGGAAAATGGAGAGTCTGTGTGGATTACACAGACTTGAATAAAGCTTGTCCTAAAGACCCATTTCCTCTACCCCATATTGATGCAATGGTAGATGCTACTGCTGGGCATGAAATGCTGACTTTCATGGATGCATCCTCAGGATTTCAACAGATCCAAATGGAGCCTTCTGACCAGGAGGATACTGCCTTCATGACACCAACAGGTATTTATTGTTATACAGCTATGCCTTTTGGTTTGAAAAATGCAGGTGCAACATACCAAAGATTGGTAAACATGATGTTCAAAGACAAACTGGGGGACACCATGGAAGTGTACATTGACGATATGGTAGTAAAGTCAAAGAAAGCTCAGGATCACCTCCAGGATATTAAAGGAGCGTTTGATATCCTGGATCAGTATAATATGAAGCTGAATCCTGCTAAGTGCCATTTTGGAGTAGGGGCAGGAAAATTTCTAGGATATATGGTGACCAAAAGAGGAATAGAAGCAAGCCCGGAGCAGATTAAAGCCATCTTGGATATTAAATCACCCTCAAATATGAAAGATGTTCAACGACTAACGGGGCGAGTAGCAGCATTAAACAGATTTATCTCAAGATCCTCAGAGAAATGCAAAGATTTTTATGATATCCTGAAGAAGAACAAAAAATTCGAGTGGGGTGAGAAGCATGAAGCGGCCCTACAGGAGTTAAAGCAATATCTTTCAACCGCACCTCTACTGATGAAGCCTGAAAACGGTGAACCATTATCCCTATACCTCGCGGTATCAGGGAACGCTGTAAGTGCCGTCCTTGTAAAGGATCATGAAGGTCAGCAATATCCTGTTTATTATGTTAGCAAGAGTTTGTTAGATACTGAAACTAGGTATTCTCACTTAGAAAAATTAATACTAGCATTAGTCATGGCATCAACAAAACTTAGACATTATTTTGAGACTCATAGGATTCATGTTAAAACAAATTATCCTGTCAAAAATGTGCTTAGGAAACCAGAGATGTCAGGCAGGATGGCTAAGTGGTCCGTAAAGTTGAGTGCTTACGATTTAGTATATGAACCTAGGAATGCCATAAAATCTCAGGCTTTAGCTGACTTTGTGGCTGATTTTAGTAGTGACATCCAGGATGAGGTAGACCTAGAAGTTCAACAATTAGGAGAATCCTCAGGATCCTGGACATTATATACTGATGGTGCATCTAATATAAGAGGAGTAGGATTGGGAATACTACTAAAATCGCCACAGGGGGACATATTACCCCAGGCTATTAGGTGTGAATTTCCTGCTACCAATAATGAGGCAGAATATGAAGCTTTAATTGCAGGATTAGAGTTGGCTAAGAATATGAGTATGAAAAATTTACAAGCATATGTTGACTCTTTGTTAATTACTAACCATTTTAATGGATCATATGCAGCTAAGGGTGAGAAATTGACTAAATATCTTGATATTCTCAAAAAATTAGCAGGATATTTCGATGTTTTTACACTTGAACAGGTACCAAGAGAGGATAATGCTGAAGCGGATGCCTTAGCAAATCTGGGATCATCAATCAGGATACCGGAAGGGACCCAAATACCAATAATACATGTCTTATATCCTGCAACTAATCCTCAGGGTAAAGAAGTAGCGGATATTCGGGATCTTGGAGTGGAATATCCTGAACAGGATCCTAAATCTTGGACAACTCCAATTCTGAAATATCTTAAAGATGGGCACATCCCCGAAAATGAAAATCCTAAGGCATTCAGGATGAAGGTATCACGATTCACCATTATAAATAATATTATGTACAAGAAATCTCTTGCAGGACCATATTTAAGGTGCTTGGAGGATCATGAAGCCAAAGAAGTACTTCAGGATATACATGAAGGGGACTGTGGTAATCACACTGGGGGCAGATCATTATTCTCGAAAGTATTGAGGACAGGATACTTTTGGCCAACAATGAGAAAAGATGCTGCGGAATATGCTCGAAGATGTGATGCATGTCAAAGGCATAGTAACATACTACATCAACCAGCTGAACCACTATATCCTGTAGTTTCCCCTTGGCCATTCATGAAGTGGGGGATGGATATAGTTGGGAAGTTACCAAAGGCTCCGGGAGGAAAAGTATTTATGTTAGCAATGACGGATTATTTCTCTAAATGGGTCGAGGCTGAAGCATTCGTTCAAGTAAGAGACCAAGAAGTAGTATCCTTCATAAAGAGGAATATCCTGACTAGGTTTGGAGTACCAGCTGAGATCATTTGTGATAATGGATCCCAGTTTATAAGCAAAAGGACTACTGACTTTTGCAAGAGTTGGGGAATCAAAATGATCACATCTACTCCGGTACATCCTCAAGCGAATGGACAAGCCGAATCCTCGAATAAGATAATAGTCAATAACTTAAAGAAGAGACTTGGAGCCAAAAAAGGAAGATGGGCGGAAGAGTTACCCTTTGTTTTGTGGGCTGATAGGACAACGGTGAAGAATGCAACTGGCCAAACCCCGTTTTCCTTGGTATTTGGAGCAGAGGCAATGATTCCAACAGAAATGACGATACCTACTGCAAGATCTATGCTACAGGATCCTGAACAGAATCCTGAAGTCTTATGTCAGGATTTGGATACTATAGATGAAAAAAGAGATGCAGCAAGGCTGAGGATAGCAGCATATCAACAAAGAATATCCAGAGCATATAATAAGAACATAAGGACTAGAAGATTTCGAGTTGGTGATTGGGTGCTGAGAAAGGCTTTTCAAAATACCACTAATCCTGCCGATGGCAAGCTAGCTCCGAAATGGGAAGGACCTTATGAAGTCGAGTCAGAAGCAGGGAAAGGAGCATATCGACTCAGGAGTGTGGAAGGAGATATGCTACCAAGATCCTGGAATGCAATACATTTGAAGCTCTATTTCAAGTAAGAGTAGAATCTATTTTTTATCTCGGAATGGTATGTGTTCTATCTCTTTAAAATATATTTGTTTATTATCTTGAACCCAATACTGACTTAAGCATCGGAGGGGTGTTAGCCAAGCTAACACCCACCTTAGTTTAGAATTGTTTTGCAGGATATGTTTCAGGATGTAGCTCCAGGATATATACTCAGGATAAGTCGAAAGATTAGAGGATTGGCCCCCTCTCTCACGTTTAAGGGATCCTGATCCCTTCAAAGGTTTAAAGGTATTCACCTTTCTTTCGAATTGGGTTTAAACACCTCGCCTGGAGCGCAAGTTATCTAGGTGTAGTTCAAGGTAGCGGGACCAGTTCATGTAAAAGTGGCTGACAATTTCGTTACTGTTGGCTATATCCTGGATCCTAAAGGTATATGAGGATTGATCACCCTCTCTCACGAAAGAGTATTTTCATACTCTCAAAGGTTTAAAGGTTTTCACCTTTCTAAGTCTAGGAGTTTATACACTCTCGCCTGTAGCGCATGAAATTCAGGGTTTATCCCCAGATATCAGGGTTTATCCCCAATATGCTAAGGATTCTTTTCAGGATATCAGGGGTTCTGCCCTTGGGCATTCGGAATTCATTCGAGTCAAAAGGTAAACACATTTGTGTCTTTGTCAAACGCAGGGGACACACATTATTCTAATCCAAAGGATGGATTCGAGTTTATAAGTATGCACTGGGGACAAATTTATGATAAAGGATTGGAACTGATTCTCTAAGAATCTCTGGTATGATCTCTCCTTTTTATTTGGACAATTTATGGGTTATATTTCAATATCCTTTTCAAGATATCTTTCAGGATATCCCCCAGGATACATTTATGATATATGTTCAAACCAAACAATTTTTACAAGTAAAATTTGTATGTTAATGACAACAATAATAAAGTCAAAAGGGTAGTCATATTATTAACATGCCAAAAGGTGTGCTCTTAGTTTCACCTCAAAACAGGGCCCATCCACTAAGAGCACTAAAGTTCATTACCATATTTACCCAACAGTTGAAGGATTCATCTCAAACCGAGACCCATCCACCTTCAACTGTTGTATTGTTCAAAAAGCATGCAGGAAATGTAAATTGTTCAGGTGCAGGAAAGTAAAGTGCGGAAAAGTAAATTGTTTTTGGGACTACAAACCAACATTCAAATTCAAAAAGGTGGGCTCTGGCCTTGGCACGTATATCCGTCATCGCCCACCTAAATGCCCTCACACAGCGGCATCACCTCCAACCTTCTCAGACTTCTCCGCTCCAGCATCCTGACCAGCATCCTGAGCAGCATCCTGACCAATGTCCATCTCAGCATCACCTCCAGCATCCTTCTTTTCTCCAGCTTGGACCACCACCTCCGTTGACTTGGAAGACTCACCGGCTTCAGCGGGAAGTGGCACAGCTTTGCCTCCGAGCTCCTTCAACTTGGCCACCCAGGATTCAACTGGCCAAGATGGAAAAACAAGGCCCGTCTCCTTGGCCTCGTAGGCCATCTTGATGCGTGCTTGTAGCAGGGAGACGATAGCAGAAGCCTTGATTCCCTCTCGAAAGCTGATTAAGGCCTGATCATGATCCATTTGAACGCTGGCAAGTTTGACCTCAGCATCTTGGGTGACCTTCTTTAGCAAGCTTTCATAATGACGGCTCTTTGCTTCGGCGATAGCACCTTGGTCGGCAACGGTGCTCTCAGGCTGCTTGATCCTGGCTTCGTGAAGTGCCACAGTACCACAAGCGTCATTATACAAGTGGAGCAAATGCTGGAGGCCCTGTACATTGATCGCAGGTATGGGGTTAGAATGTATGCTGACTAAGACGTCCTACCAGGATATCCTGTTAGGATATACGTGCAGGATATATGTGCAGGATATACATGAAGGATATGCGGCAGGATATTACCTTGTTGAGGAAGGATGTCATTGGCTCTAAGGAGTCGGAGAAGCTGAGCTCATCATAGGAGAACCCTTCAGAGCCTGGAGTACTGACCTCAAGGCCCTTTCTCTTTTTCGCTGCGGAAGCACGGGTTCTTGGATTGGCCTTGGGAGCCGGGAGTGGCTTGGAGCTGGTGGTAGTAGGAGTCTCCTTCTTGACTATGGCTGGAGTTGGATAGCTGTCAAGTTCATCCAGGTCTAGATAGACTGGGACTTTGCTGGAATCTGCACACAGGGAGTAAATTCTAAATCCCTTCTATAAATAACAGATAAGAAGCATATGTGTGCAGGATATCTTGCAGGATCCTTACCAGACATGTTGGCACTTGAAAGAGGACTTGGATTTGGTGAAGGGTTGAAACTTCTTTCTGCCTCTGGGAGAAGTCTAATGGCGTCTATTCTTTCTTGGGAATTAGCAAGAGGAGGAGCAATCTTCCTGAAATCAGCTGCACAATAAAGAAGATAAATTAGTTCAGGATATGGAACAGGATAAGCGACAGGATCATTCTTAAACCCTAAATCCTACCCTTTTTCAACCATTGTAACGGATATTCCGTTCCACCAGGGATTGAGTCCCTTTTTACAAAGAAAAACTTGGATTGCCAACCATCCTCGTTCCTGGTGGCACGAAGTATCAATGGGTCACCGGAAGTAGAATAAAACAGAAATCTATATGATCCGTGGCATCTAAGCTTGTAAGTCAGGGGGAGATCATGGATGGAAAGATCAGGAATGTGGTTTCTCTTGATCTGGTCAAGAACAGATAAGACACGCCAGAGCATTGGCATTGTCTGGCTAAAAGAGATTCTTGTGATGTTAAAGAATTCGGTGATGAAGTCCGGAAAGGGGAATCGTAGCCCTAGGGTAAAAGGGAAAGCACTAAAGCATATCCACTCGTTGGAGACCATATCTGACCGGATTTCACGGTCAAACGGTCTAAATATGGTTCCTTCCGAGAAGATACCGGAGGATTTTAAGGCTGACAGGTGGGCACTATCAAAGGTACAGGCTTCCTTCTCCGGTTCTTGGAGAAGGTTTTGTTGGAAGAATGTAGGGGCCGAGTCACCTGAACTAGATCTTGTGTGGCGCGGCATTTGATCGCCTGAATTTTTCGCCGGAGAGAAAATATGAGGATAAGTATGAAAGATAGAGAGAAAATGTACCTTTTCCTTGTCGATTATGATTAAAAAAGGGATGAAGATGAGAAGATATAGGGCATGATGAGTAGATATAGGCTGGGTAGTTGCAAACGGTCACATCACAGGTCTTATCTCTTAATTGCCTCGGTTTGCGTAAAAAATGTAACCGTTAGTAATGAGGATACTAAACGGTAACATTTTTGGGGACAATTGTTGTGGGCTAATTTCTGAGCTCATATCCTGAGAAATATCTTGGCTTATATCTTGATTAAATAATGTCTGTTCATATCCGGGGTGCAGATTCAGGGTATTGGTAACATCCTGAATGGTATCCTCAGGATCACTAACGGATTATGTGCAGGTACGTGGGCTGGAAGCTAACAACGTTCACAAAGACTTATTCTGCGGAAGACTCGGTCCAAACCGTTCAAAGAAAGACGTTGAAGCCTTATTACTCGGTCTTCAACGTTCGAGATGGAATATTCGGAGCATCCCATATTTATAGGGATATTTGTTTGTATTTCGTTACTATAAATAGGAGGAACACCAGATCGAATAGGACACAACAATTTCACTGCAATCACACTCACTACACACTAACACTTGTTCTTTCGCAATTTGTACTCTCACACGAATTCATTGTAACACTTAGCGATCTGGTTGATATCCTGCACTGTATCCTGAAGTTTAAAGCAATAAGAAGAACAAGGCAGCTGCGATTGTCAGCTCCCGAGGTTTTATGCCGGCGATCTAGATTGATCAAGGGCTTTCCTCGTACATCTCGTGTCGTTTCCTTTACTTTTTACTTATTATTTGCTCACTGTTTGATCGCAGATATAGCTCAATATCCTGAGCCGTATCCTGAATACTGATTTTCTAAATAACTCAACAAGCATATTTTCTATAAACTTTCTAGCACACTACCTCACATTACTAATTTGATCACTAAATTGCTTCGGTAATTTTTGACCAAAACACCTGGTATATCTCGTGTCACCCTTTACCTTTTTTGCTCACTGTTTGATCATAGATACAGCTCAATATCCTGAGCCGTATCCTGTAAACTATTTTTGCAAACAACTTAATTAGCATATTTTCAACACACATTTTTAGCACACTACCTCACTTAACTAATTTGATCACTTAATTGCTTCGGTAATTTTTGACCAAAACAATTTGGCGCCCACCGTGGTGCAAGTGGTGCTACTTCTACTAAAAGTTTTTGCAAAATCGTTACTTGGTTTTCTATTTTCAATACTTTTTGCTACACTATTTTCAATGGCCTCGAGATCAAACGTGAGCTCTTCCACCGTGTCTGCTACAACCTCTGCAACAATTGGTTGGGTGCTTCCACCACCTCCTCCGAGAACGCAAGCCTCTTCACTAGGAACTGAAATTCATGTGGCTCGGGAGGTTATCCCCGCTCGTAATATCCAGGGATCTGGTCCTGTTTTGTCTTCTAATGAAGAAATTCTAAATTTATTTGGTAGTGTACAGGAACAGATGAGGCAGCAGCAGGAGACCAACCAGATGCTGATGAGAGAGATACAACTCTTGAAATCCAGCTCAAGCAGGCCCGTTGAGGATACTGTCACTCCCTTGCAACCTAGAGCTTTGAACTTCAGTTCTGCAGTATATGCTGAGGATAGTAGGGGGAATATTATGCCTAGCCATTCCCAGAATCATACTCCTGAGATACCCTCTTCAGTCAGGGTGTCAACTATGAGAAGCACAGTATATTCTTCAGGATATGGCCAGAATCCTCAGACTGGTAACGTGTCTAATAATAATAATACTCTTGCTACTAACGGTATTGGATCTTTACAGGATGCAGGTGTGACATCAGCATTTTCTAGGGAGCTTCAGAAATTGAAGGACATGATATCCAGTGTACCTGGGGTGGTCTAGCTAATTCCAGAAGTGTCCCAGGACAGCTACAGGATATCCCAGTTCGCGTATCCCATCTGTGATGCTGAAATCCCAATAAGATTTCAGACCCCCAACATGAAACTCTATGACGGAACTACGGATCATGAGGAGCATATTGCCCAGTATAGGGAAAGAATGGAAATAAACCCTATTCTTCCGGATCTCAAAGAAGCATGCCTATGCAAGGGCTTTGGTTCTACCTTAACAGGATCAGCCTTAAAATGGCTCTTAAACGTTTCTCCTCACTCAATTACTTCATTTGCTCATTTAGTTAGTTTATTTAATAATCAGTTTTCTTGCAGTCGGAGTTTTGAAAAACTAACCAGTGATCTCTACAGGATAACTCAAGGACCTCAGGAATCCTTGAGAGATTATGTGAACAAGTTTAGCCGGGAATCCTTAGATATCCCACATCTTGATGTTGCAATAGTTGTGCAGGCTTTCAAGATGGGGTTGCAAAAAGACTCTCAATTTTACCAGGATCTTGTAATGAATCCCTGCAGGAATCTGGATGAAGGTCGGAACAAGGCTTTAAGATATATTCGGCTGGAGGATGACAAAAAGATGCAAGAGAGGATGAATTCATCCACAACCTATGAGTCAACCAACAGGAAATCAGAATCCTCGTATAAACCATATCGCTCCAAGCCATATGGCAGAAATGATAGCAAAAAAGTGAATGCTATTGAAGACGACGATCCTGAGGAGTATCGTTAATTGTCTGAATATTGATTTTCTGTTAACATACCTGAATTGGTGTATGCTATGCAGGGTTTAGGAGACAAAGCAAGATGGCCCCGAAAGAATGAACAAAAAGCTGATTGGAAGGATAAGTCCAAATGGTGTGCCTTCCACGAGGATTTCGGACATGTTACTGAGGATTGCATTGGTCTAAGGAAAGAAATAAGCTATCTTTTGAGAAAGGGATATCTGAAGGATCTCCTGGGAAGAAAGAAGAATAAAAGTCAGGATCCTGAAAAGGATACTGAACGAGCGGCATCACCTCCTGCGGATGCCAAAATAATTAACTTTATTTAAGGAGGATCTGACATCTGCGGCACATCATATTCTGCGGCGAAACGGCACACGAAGGAAGCCAAAGCAGAGAGGGGGGATAAGCCAACCAGGATGTCAACCCTCACGACTGACAAAGTGATCATGTTCGATAATGATGACAGTGATACTGTCCAGGATCCTCATCATGATGCTTTAGTAATAACGTTATATATTGCTAACCATTTTGTGCGCAGGATATTAGTGGATAATGGCAGCTCCGTCAACATAATTCAGCTGGAAATGTTGAAGAGGATGAACGTATCCCCGATGGATATTACTTCAAAGTCCACTGTGCTCGTTGGTTTCAGTAGAGAAGCCAGGAATACCGTAGGAAAGATAAAGTTGCCCGTGTATGTTGAAGGGGTCAACTCAATGCAGCGCTTTTGTGTCATGGACTCTTTATCCTGCTATAATATTATATTAGGTAGGCCTTGGATCCATGATATGAAAGCTGTTCCATCAACCTACCATCAATGCATCAAGATCCCTACCCCTTGGGGAGTTGTCAAGGTGGAAAGTGATCAACAGGAAGCAAAGGAGTGTTATTCTTCTTCGATGAAATCCTCAACAAAGCCTAGTGCAGCATAGCAATTAAAGATGCGAGGCCAGGACATCATGGAGGCTTCAGAACAGGATGTAAAGAAAGTTATCCTGGATCAGGATAATCCGGATATCTCGGTGCTCGTAGGAACCAATATCCCTCAGGATATTGAAAACCAATTGACTAACTTTTTGAAATGCAGGATGTCAACATTCGCATGGAAACACGAGGATATGACAGGAATTTCCAAGGATATTATAACTCACAAGCTCGGAATTTATAGGTCTTTCAAGCCTGTCCAGCAGAAACGAAGAAAATTTGCTCCAGAACGGAACGCTATCATTCAGGAGGAAGTTGAAAGATTATTAAAGAGCAAGATGATTAGGGAAGTGAAGTTTCCTAAATGGCTGGCAAATGTAGTTGTGGTGCAAAAGAAAAACGGGAAATGGAGAGTCTGTGTAGATTACACAGACTTGAACAAAGCTTGTCCAAAAGACCCATTTCCTCTACCTCATATCGATTCATTGGTGGATGCTACTGCTGGCCACGAGATGCTAACCTTCATGGATGCCTCCTCAGGATTCCAACAGATCCAAATGGAACCCTCGGATCAGGAGGATACTGCCTTCATGACACCAACAGGTATTTATTGTTATACTGCTATGCCTTTTGGTTTGAAAAATGTAGGTGCAACATACCAGAGATTGGTAAACATGATGTTTAAGGACAAACTGGGGGACACCATGGAGGTATACATCGATGATATGGTAGTAAAATCCAAGAAGGTTGAGGATCACCTCCATGATATTAAGGGAGCATTTGATATCCTGGATCAGTACAACATGAAATTAAATCCTGCTAAATGCCATTTTGGAGTGGGAGCAGGAAAGTTTCTAGGATACATGGTGACGAAAAGGGGGATAGAGGCAAGCCCGGAGCAGATTAAAGCTATCCTGGATATCAAGTCACCTTCAAATATGAAAGATGTTCAAAGGTTAACGGGGCGAATAGCAGCATTAAACAGATTTATCTCAAGATCCTCGGAAAAATGCAAGGAATTTTATGATATCCTGAAGAAGAATAAGAAATTCGAATGGGGAGAGAAGCATGAAGCAGCCTTGCAGGGTTTGAAGCAGTATCTTTCAACTGCGCCTCTATTTATGAAGCCTGAGGATGGTGAACCATTATCCCTCTATCTTGCAGTATCAGGGAATGCAGTAAGTGCTGTCCTTGTAAAGGATCATGAAGGTCAGTAGTATCCTGTTTATTATGTTAGTAAAAGTTTATTAGATGCTGAAACTAGATATTCTCATTTAGAGAAATTAATATTAGCCCTAGTTATGGCATCAACGAAACTTAGACATTATTTTGAAACACATGTGATTCATGTTAAAACCAACTATCCTGTTAAAAATGTGTTAGGAAACCCGAGATGTCAGGCAGGATGGCTAAGTGGTCAGTAAAATTAAGTGCCTATGATTTAATATATGAACCTAGAAATGCCATAAAGTCTCAGGCCCTAGCTGACTTTGTGGGTGATTTCAGTAGTGATATTCAAAATGAAGTAGACCTAGAAGTCCAACAGCTAGGAGAAAACTTAGAATCTTGGATATTATATACTGACGGTGCATCTAATGTAAGAGGTGTAGGTTTGGGTATACTACTAAAATCTCCACAGGGGGATATATTACCTTAGGCTATTAGATGTGAGTTTCCTGCCACTAATAATGAAGCAGAATATGAAGCTCTAATTGCAGGATTAGAATTGGCCAAAAGCATGAATATGAAAAGTTTGCAAGTATTTGTTGATTCCTTGTTAATTACTAATCATTTTAATTGGACCTATGCAGTTAAAGGTGAGAAATTGATCGAGTATCTCTAAATCCTCAAAAAATTAGCAGGATATGTCGATGTTTTTACACTTGAACAGGTACCGAGAGAGGATAATGCTGAAGCTGATGCCTTAGCAAATCTAGGATCATCAGTCAGGATACCGGAGGGACCCCAAATACCGATATTACATGTCATGTATCCTGCGATGGATCCCCAGGATAAGGAAGTGGTTAGTATTCGGGATCCTAATGATGAGTATCCCGAGGAGGATCCTAAGTCCTGGACGGCCCCAATCATGAGATATCTCAGGGAAGGACACATCCTGAAGGACAAAAATCATAAGGCCTTTAGAATGAAGGTATCACGATTCACCATCATAAATATTGTTTTGTACAAGAAATCTCTTACAGGACCATACCTGAGGTGCTTGGAGGATCCCGAAACCAAAGAAGTGCTTCAGGATGTACATGAAGGGGATTGTGGTAACCATACTGGGGGCAGGTCGTTATTTTCAAAGGTATTAAGAACAGGATACTATTGGCCAACAATGAAGAAAGATGCTGCAGAATATGCTCGAAGATGTGATGCATGTCAAAGACATAGTAATATACTACATCAGCCTGCTGAGCCGCTTTATCCTATCGCTTCCCCTTGGCCATTCATGAAGTGGGGAATGGATATAGTAGGAAAATTGCCAAAGGCTCCAGGAGGAAAGGTCTTCATGCTGGCAATGACTGATCATTTTTCTAAATGGGTTGAAGCTGAAGCATTTGTTCAAGTTAGAGACCAAGAAGTAGTATCCTTCATAAAAAGGAATATCCTGACCAGGTTTGGAGTACCGGCCAAGATTATTTGTGACAATGGATCTCAGTTCATAAGTAAAAGAACTACAATTTTTTGTAAAAGTGGGGGAATCAAAATGATTACATCGACACAGTGCATCCTCAAGCAAATGGACAAGCAGAATCCTCGAACAAGATAATTGTCAACAACCTGAAAAAGAGACTAGGAGCTAAGAAAGGAAGATGGGCGGAAGAATTACCCTTTGTTTTATGGGCTGATAGAACGACGGTGAAAAGTGCAACTGGCCAAACCCCATTTTCCTTGGTGTTTGGAGCAGAAGCGGTGATCCCAACAGAAATGGTGGTACCTACGGTAAGATCCAATCTCCGGGATCCTGAGAAGAATTCTGAAGCCCTATGCCAAGAATTGGATACTATTGATGAGACAAGAGATGCAGCAAAGCTAAGGATGGCAGCATATCAACAGAGGATATCCAAAGCATATAACAAGAATATAAGGACTAGAAGGTTCCAGGTTGTAGATTGGGTATTGAGAAAGGCTTTTCAAAATACTACTAATCCTGCTGATGGAAAGTTGGCTCCGAAGTGGGAAGGACCCTATGAAATCGAATCAGAATCAGGAAAATGAGCATATCGACTTAAGAACATGGAGGGGGATATGTAGGGGTGAGCAAAAGTTGATACCCGACCCGACCCTATAAGAACCCGACCCGACCCGAGAACCGGAAAAGCATAATATATGGAACCGAAACACTACCCTATAACATCGGGTCGGTTCCGGGTATTAGAGATGTCGGTTATGTCGGTCCATGAAGTAAGCACCGACCTGAGAACATATTCACTTCCAGGTTTGTTACAAACGGTTTGTATACTTAACAGTTTAACCTGAATCATGCTACTACTTTAACAGTTTAACCTGAATCATCACATAATTCTAGTATTCTACAGTTACAATCAATGAATCAGAAGAATCAGAGCATTCATATTCACTACTTCATTTCATTCTTGTGTTATATTTTGCATTAGGTTTGGGATGATACACACCTCCAAATTCCAGGTTTGTTTTTCAATCCATGAATGGCCTTGAATTATTTGTTTAACTAGGTATGTAATAATTGATACGAAACTGAAATTATATCATGATTGATGTAGTGTTTATGCTTCAATATCCATGTTTAACTTCATTGCATGCCAAGTGTTCGATAAAATGTCTGATCGAAAAAATTGATGAAAGGTGTTACTAAAACATAGATAAAACATTGTAATCAAAAACTGATAATTCAAACATAAAAAATTTCAAAAAGTATTAACAAACTTCAAACATAATCCCAAACAAATTTAAGAAATCCAAACAAAATCCTCAAAATCCAAAGCAAACGAACTTAAACCGACACTACCTTTACTCTTTTCTCCATTTTCCGTATCCATCTCCAGCCATCCGTTAATCAACATCGATATTCATGTGATCCGGTTCCACTTTATCATAACTTTCTACATGAAAAAAATATAATGATAAATACAATGTAAACAACAAACAAGGATGTATTTTGATGTATCGTAAAATTACCTTTTCCAATGTCATCGAACTCTGCCGAATCTTCGATGTAGATTTTCTTTTTAATTGATGCACGAATCCAATCCTCTGTACATATTAATGCCTCGACAATCGGAGTTGATAAAGAAGTTCGAAAAGTATCGATAACTCTTCCGCCTGTACTAAACGCCTCCTCAGAAGCAACACTGGATACCGGGATAGCCAATATGTCTATAATGATAGGAAGAAAATCTAATTAACACTATCGTGTTATTATAATAAAAATAAACTACTAATTAGTAAACATACCTTTCGCCATTTTCGCTAGTACCGGGTATTTTGAAGATGCAGCCTTCCACCAACCCAGAATATCAAATCCCTTGTAATGGCCTCCTCTCCGTCGTCTAGGTACCTCTCAAGTTCTGACTTGGTGTTATAAGATGTAGAACCGCCATCCGCTTTAAATTCTGTAAAAAAATCACTCTCTCCTTGTGATGATGGTTCAAAGTTCTCCTGACTTGGTGAAACTTTATCTGAAGCTTGTTTTTTCACTGCTTGATGCATAATTAAGCGTTCATGTAGACCATTAACCACCATGTCTAAAAATATAAGAAGACATGATACATACGACTGCAAACCTGAAATCACCAGCGCTTTCTTGTATGGGTCTCGCGTTCTGCAGTCTGCACGTTCTTGTATGGGTTCTACAGTCTTCAGCCGTCCCTTGTAGTTATTAGGTAAAAAAAATATTGCATTTATAATATATATACATATAGTATGGGTTCTGCAGTGCTGGACGTTTTTTTTACAAGTCTCTGGGCCCTGGCCTCTTAACAATTAATCGAGTTATGAACTAACTAATTCACAGTTAATCCTTATCGCTTAATCGACTTATGAACTAACTAATTCACACTTATCGCTTATCAAAGACTTATCAACTATTTATTTTACACTTATCGCTTAATCGTTTTATCGCAATTCAGTTATTTATTTCATAATTAATGAACGAAAAATGTCTTCTAATATCTAATAAATTTTGTTACTCCATAGGTTACCTCTTCGTTTACATGTCGTTATGTCTTGTACATATGTTATATTAATTTTTTTTATACTTAACTATCTCTTAGATCACAGTTTTTTTCTCATCACAAGGACATTTGTAGTTTGTAGTGAAAAGTCGATAAATCAATTTGTATCATTCTTGTTGCCAGTTGATGTTATAAGTTGTGAAATTTTCTTTTTCAATCAAATCAAAAAACGAGCAGGTTGTGAAGCAAGATGAAGAACCTTCTAAATCATTTTATTACAAATTAGATTACTAATATAAGTTTTGGAGTAAATTACAAACGAGTGTATGCGTCCACGTACGCTAAATAACAATATGGTTTCTTATCGCGTATTTCGCTTAATCGCTTATTCATCTTCAAATTATTTTCCATATTCATCCACTGGACCACCACTGTTCGCTAATCATCAGTACCGGGGTAATTCTCACATCTTTTAAGATGCCTTATCAATGCCACTTTTCCGATTTTTTCCTTGTCCGCATTCACAACCATCGAGCAATGCTTGCATCTTGCCTTAGCCTTCCCGTTCTCATCTAAAAACTTCTCAAATTCGTCCCAAACATTGATGTTTGCATTAATCATGTTTCGTACCATCTAAGTAGAAACAACAATAAGAAGACATGATAAAATCGTGAGAAATTGCAAACTATATGATACGCTCGATGGAACAGAAATAACTGAAGCAAAAGTTACGAAACAAATCATCAATACAACTTAGGCTGTTTCCATTAAATATATATATATGTCTTGTGGATTAATATATGGGATGAGGACGTGTTAATAATTGTGGATTAATCTTGTGTATTCTCTATTGACAGGTTATCAAATCACGTACCTCGTCAATGATAACGATTGATGAATGAATGATCGTAGCGGCTAAGAAGTTTAATGCAGTCTTGCAGCCGTCCTGTACTCCTGTTGTGTTATGAATGACACAAAATTGGTTTTGTTAGGGATTAAAATAGTAAAAGCTACTGGGCTTTTAGCCAATAATTCAATTACGTATCACTCATAATCGGTTCCAAGGTCCAAGTCGGTTTTTAACTCTTACATACCTGGAACCGACCCGAGACCGATTTCATATGGAAACATGGAACCGAACTGTGTACCTACTAGCTTAGGTCCGGGTCGGTATCGGTTTTTTTTACGGTCGGTTCTCGGGTAATTTCGGTCCGACCCTATTTTTGCTCACCCCTAGGGATATGCTACCGAGATCCTGGAATGCTATACATCTAAAGCTCTATTTTAAGTGAGTTTTGAATTTAATTTCTAACTCATGATGGTATGAGTTCTATCTCTTTTAATATATTTAATATTGTTTATTCTTTTGAACCCAGTACTGACTTAAGCATCGGAGGGGTGTTAGCCCACCTTAGTTTACGGATTGTTTTGCAGTATATGCTTCGGGATATAGCTCCAGGATATACACTCAGGATACTTCGACAGACTAGAGGATTGGCCCCCTCTCTCAAGTTTAAGGGATCCTGATCCCTTCATAGGTTTAAAGGTATTCACCTTTCTCTCGAATTGGGTTTAAACACCCCGCCTGGAGCGCAAGTTATCCAGGGATAGTTCAAGATATCGGGACCAGTCCATGTAAAAGTGGCTGACAATTTCGTTATTGTTGGCTATATCCTGGATCCTAAAGGTATATGAGGATTGATCACCCTCTCTCACGGAAGGGTATTTTCATACTCTCTAAGGTTTAAAGGTTAACACCTTTCTAAGTCTTGGAGTTTATACACTCCCGCCTGTAGCGCATGAAAATTTGGGATTTTCCCCCGAATACATATAGGTTTATCCCTAGAATACTTATGGGTTTATCCCCAGAATACTTATGGGTTTATCCCCAGGATACTAAGGATTTATCTAACAGTACATTTTAGGGTTTACCCCCCATAACACAAGAACTGTTCAAATAGTTGGAACTTATGTCCATAAAATTTCTAAGTGTTCAAAGACATTATACACAGGGGACATTCCTATTAAGGCAATTGTGTAAAGAGGATCAAGCTTGGACCTGGTATACTAACTATCTCAGACCGGGGACATCTTCATTGGAAAAATTGTGAAAGGATTGAAGTTTGAGAATAGGGTTGCACTCTATTCCTGGTATGATCCTTCCTTATTTGAATTATCTGAGTTCTTGAAACCATAAAAGCTTAAATAGCTTGATTAGGATATATTCCCAGAATATATTCTAAAATTATATTTTCAGGATACGTTTCGGGATATTTGGGACATGATGCCTGGGTTTAAAGTCAAAATTGTGTTCATGTCAAACATCTATTATCAAAACAAGGTTTATAAATTCTAAGTAAACTATCTTTTTCCTTTGAAAACTTTATGTGAATTGTTTTGAGTTATAAAAACCCTATTTGCGTCAAGATATTGGAAATAATTGCACTAATTTTGGAAAGTTGAAATTTAAACTAAGCAATGCAAAAACAACAACGAATATGTCAAAATGAGGTTATATTATTAACTTGTCAAAAGTTATGCTTTTGGTTTTATCTCAAACTGAGATCCATCCACCAAAAGCACTATTAGTTTCTTACCATATTTACACAACGGTTGAAGGTTTCATCTCAAACCGAGACCCATCCACCTCCAACCGTTGTATTATTCAAAACAGATTATACTAGTTGATGACCAAGGGCTTCATCCTGAAACCCAGGACCCATCCACCTTTGGTCATCATAGTGTTTTAGTGCAGGAAATGTAAATTGTTCAAAGACAGGAAAAGTAAATTGTTTAACAGACCACAACCATTAGACTTAAAAAAGTGGGCTCCGGCCTAGGCACATACATCCATCATCGCCCACGTCGCTGCTTTAGCAGGCTCCTCCGCAGCGGACTTCGAAGGGGGCTCCACAGGATTACCACCAAGATATTTCAGCTTCACCTCCCAAGCCTTGATGTTCCATGAAGGGCACTCAAAGCCCAGAGCCATAGCCTCATAGGCCATTTTCAACCTGGCCTGGAGGAGGGAGATGACAACTGAATTCTTGAGGCTCTCCCGGTATGAAGCCATATCTTGCTCGTGTTGAACTTGGGCAGCATCGGACTTAGCTTGGGCCTCCTATGTGATCTTCTAGATGGCAGACTGGTGCTCTTGGTTCGTTGCCTTGTATTTGGCTTCATAGTGCTCTGATTTGGCGGTGACAAGCGCTGCTTGATCCGCGATGGTGGCTTCGGCCTTTTTCAACTTGCTCTCTAGCATGACGTTCGAGCCACATGCGTCTTCATAGAGGAACACCAGGCGTTCAAGACCCTGCAAAATAAGGAAACAGGTATTAGCCTTTATTAACATTTATAACCAGCATATGGTGCAGGATATAGGTCAAGGATACGAACCTGGTTGAGGAAGCCGGTCATGAACTTGCTGGATTATGTAAACCCATAGTTCTCAAACGGGAATACATGAGGTGCAGCAGGGTAGTCTGCTTCTTTCCTCTTCCGGGAGCTGGAAGCTTGGGTTCTGGATGCTGGGGGAGCCTTGGGTGCGGTAGCGGTTTTCAAACTGGTAGGCTTGGGAGTAACGGCTGGCTTCAAATTGGTCTCTTGCTTAGCATGTGCAAGGCTAGAATAACTGTCCAACTCGTCGAGCTGGAAGCCTTCAAGGTTGATGACCGGCACTGTACAAAGGGAGAAATGTTTAATTCTTAACACTTATACTCTATAATCAATCTAATCATATACTTACCAGACATTTCTGAACTTGATTTTTGATTTGAGCTTATGAGAGACAAGGAGAAGGTTCTTTCACTGGCAGGAAGTCGATAGATCTCGTTGATCTTGGGCTCCGATTCTGTGCTTGGGGGTGCTAGGTCTCTGAAATTCACTGCACAAAATATTAGGATATCAGTCAAGGATATTGTTTAAGGATATATTTGGGGATATTCCTAAAACCCTAAATCCTACCCTTAGTTAACCATCTAACTGGCAGGTCAAAACCCTTGTCAATAGACTCCCTTTTAACGAAAAAGAACTTTCGTTGCCACTGATCTTCGTTCTTAGTGGCCTTGAGAATTAGGGGGTTCATGGAGGTGCAGCACAAAAGAAACCTGTTGTTGCCATGGGATCTCAGTCGATATGCTATGGGAAGGTCTTCGATGCATAGGTCAGGGCAATGACGAGATTTAATTTGGTTTAACACCATCAAAACTCGCCACACCATTGGCATAGTTTGAGCACAACTGAGGCCGGTAAGTTCGAAGAAACGAGAGATGAAGGGTGGAAATGGATACCGGAGTCCCAAGGAAAAGGGATAGGCGAAAAAGCAGACCCATTCGTTTGATGCCGCGTCTGATCGGACCTCTCGATCAAAAGGGCGAATGACCACTCCGGCAGGAAAGGCACCGGAATCCTTTAAAGCGGCGATGTCGGCATTATTGAAGGAACAAATTTCCTTTTCTGGTTCTCGGATAAGGTTTTGACTCACAAGGGTTGGGACCTGCTCGTTTGAACGAGATCTTGTTCGTGATGCCATGAGAGGTATCGACCAAGAAATTTGTTGGTGCATACGTCTGTCGACTTCGTCTTGTATCGAGTCTTGTATTAAGAATGTTAGATCAGGGCACATAGTTCGAGAAATTAGGGTTTATATGTAATTTCGCTTGAAAGTGTCATATGGGTAATTCCGTGCGAAATTAGATTTCGCTTGGAACATGTTCAAGCGAAATTAGCACCACTATATAAACCCTTGATGCGAAATCATTTAAAAACGTTCATGTTTCCGGTACCGAAGTGCTGCCGACGTGTGTACTGATCTAAAAACGTGTTATATCAATATACAAGACAATTAAGTGTGAATCAAGCTGTTTTCCAAGTCAATTCATTAGTTTCCGCCTCTTGAATTGATTAGAACTCTTCTGATAGACTCGTTTGGGTCTGAAAACGATCCTACAAATGGTATCAGAGCTCAGGAGGAAGAGTTCTTACCAATTTCAGCTTGAAAATCTGTTTTCTACACCTTCTTTCTCAAAATTAACAAATTTCACGGTTAAAATGGATTGAATTTCACATATTACATGCGAAACATTGTTTTAAATGAATCCGTGAGAGAATTGGACTTGAATTTGATCTAAAATTGGTAAAAATCGTAATTTCGCTTGAAAATCAGATCGAACATGATGACGTCAGCACTATTTCGTACGGAATTACCTGCTTGATTTCACACGAAATTACCTGATTTCGCTCGAAATAGTTAATTTCGCTTCAGGGTGTTATTTCGTTTGAAAATTCCACACGAAATTAGATAATTTCGTTCCAAATTGGTATTCCGTTTGAAAGTGTGCTATTTCACACGAAACCAGATTTCGCACCAAAAGTGTTATTTCGCATCAAAGGGGTATTCCGCTTCAAAAGTGATTTCGTTTGAGAGTTGATTCCGTTTGAATCTTTATTCCGTGTGAAACTTGAATTTTTTGAGAAACAATTTTCCGAATTACGGAAGAGGAATTTTACAATGCGTTTGCTACACCAGTTGCTCCAGTCACAGCTGCTGAAACATTGTACAATGAGAATGAGACAGGAACTTACCAGAAACCGCTAAAGCTTATGTACATTGAAGATTTTAAAGGATGGCAGAATCGATTTGAGAACTGGGTGCAAGCTTATAAGTTTGACGCATGGTGTTCATTAGAGAAAGATTACGAGAAACCAAAAAATGAACGTGGGCTTGAAAAAGCTTTTTGTGACTTTTCAGAGAGTGATAAATTGAAATATACAAGTGAAAAAATGATGATCAGTATTCTTCAACAAGTGATTAAAGAAGATATCTTTGTTTTGCTCCAACATGAGGGTACTGCTCTATCAATTTGGACGGCATTGATTCAAAAGTTCAAAGGAAGTGCAAATATGATCAAGAACAAAAAGGCTTTACTTCAGAAATCATTTGACATGTTTGTAGCCTTAGAAGGTGAAACAACAAAAAAGACCATTGATAGATACTGTCATTTGATTTTGGAAATGGGAAGATTGGAAATAAAGAAAGACGACGGTGAATGGGTTGATAAACTTGCTGATGCATTACCACAGCAGAAATGGGGAACTTATTTGTTGATCCTTAAACACATGAGAAAATCTGAAAATATGAATCTGGCACAGTTTATTCAGAAGATTGAAGAGCACGAGTTGGATATCCAGAAAACGGCAATCATTAAAAATCCAAATGCTCAACAAGATGTCAGTTTATACTACAGAGGAAACAAATTTGATGTTACTCCTAGCCCAAAGATTCAAACTGGTTTCAGTGCTAATAGTTCGTCTGAAATGAAGGGTAGTGCTGTAACTCAGAGTGGTGGACATTCATCTTCATATTCAAACTTTGATCCAAATTTTACCACACCAAGTCCTCAAAAACAGAATTCTACAAATCTGCAGTGCAACGTTACCTTGAACATTCAAAATGGTCAAAATATGTCTCCAGAAATAGCTAAGCAACACATGGCATCACTTGTTGCTATGTTGGAATCATATGAAAGTTTGATTGCTGGCAGAATTGGAAATCCAATGCTAACCAAAGAGGATTATGACCAAATTGATGCAGAGGAACTTGAGTTGATGGACATCAAGTGGTGTCTAGCCAGTGCAGTTAGAAGAGCAGAAAAATTTACACAAGTCACAGGAAGAGATGGTTTTCGAGAAATGAGTGCATCTCCGATAGGGTTTGACAAATCAAAGGTCACTTGTTTTCGTTGCAAAGAAAAAGGTCATTTTAAGCGTGAGTGCAAAAACAAAGAAGCAAATGGAAGACAAGATCAGTCTGGAAAAAACAATTATTATAAAAGATCAATTTTTCATCAGATTGCTCAACAACCACAAACTGCACATGCACGTACCATTAAAGAGAAAAGAGCTTGTTATGGTATAATTGACCAAGATAATGAAAAGGTTGCAGAAGGATTTAGCTGGGATAAATGCATTCCACCGGGTTCAGGACTTGTTGCTAGAATTTTAGAAGAACAAGGAATCAAAAGAACGAAGATCTTTAGATCATCAGAAAGTGATGATGATACTGATGACGAGGAAGAGTACATTAATAATGCAAGAAAAAGTTTAGACTCATTTAGTTTTATTTGTTTTTTGCAGATAAAATCGAGATGTTGAATGAAAAGAAGGATGCTAGATTGAAGAGAGAATTGGAAGCAAAAAGAATTGCTGAAGAAAAAGAAAAACTAGAAGCCGAGAAAGCTTGAAGTTGCAGAAATTTCAACAGAGAAAGTTGAAAATGAAGAGTGTGAGATAAAAATAGAAGTTGATGAAGAAAAAGTAATTGAGAAAATTGTCGAAGTTGAAAAACTTGTCGAAGTTGAGAAAGTCGTCGAGGTAGAAAAAATTGTTGAAATTGAGAAGATTGTCGAGGTTGAAAAGATAGTTGAGGTCATTAAACCTTGTCCGAAATGTTTGGAATCTTGTAAAGATTGTGAGGAGAAAGACAAGAAGATTAGTGAACTGGAAGAGATGAAAGAGAATTTGTTGTCTGATGTGAAGTATGTGAAAGAGTCATACGATGTTTTGAACAAAACAGTTGATTGTAAAAAAAAAATAACTTAGAAGTTGATGCTGCGATGACAATGATGAGTTCCACTTTAATGACAAAGCAGAAAGTCATCAATGAGTATATTGAAGACTGTGCAAAATTAAAGCAGGATTTGGAACTTGAAAAGATTGAAAGTGAAAGAATCAAAATATTACTGTTGAGTTATACAACGTGTGATTATTTGATTGATCGAGTTTATCCTACTGTTGCAGGTCTGGAAGCTTTCCAAGATAAAGAGAAGGAAGAGGATACTGGTAAGAAACAAAGTGTCAAGTATAACAAGTGTCCGCCTCCGATTTGGAATAGTTATTCTCCCAGAAAGCCAAATGCGGAACGTTTAAATAAGGCTCTCAACATAAAGTTAAAGTCTGAAACCAATAAGGCTCTCAACATAAAGTTAAAGTCTGAAACCATTGATGAGTTACCAGACAATATTGATGTCACATTCACAGCGTCTGACACTGATCATGAGTCTGAGTTGTTAAAGAAAGTGGTCGATCAAGTGTTGGATATGGATGAAGAGTCAAAGTCGGAGTCTAAATCTGAAAGTCTGAGTTCGTCAGAAAAGAGTCCGAGTTCACCAGTCAAGCGGGTTTACAATAAAGAATTCATATTATCAAAATCTAATTTGAATGATGGATCAATCAAAGTGGCCTATACTTTGAATGATTCAGACAAATTATATTCTGATGAGGAATTTCCAATAAGAAGTGTCAAAACTGAAATGATCAAACAGGCTTTCAAATTAACAGAAATCAATATTTCTGAAATAAAAGATTTAAATCTTCATGAAAAACCTAAAAAGTACACTTCAAGAGTTCAACAAAGGTTGAACAAGAAAAAAGGTTACGGTTCTGGTTCAGGTTATCGAAAGAAACCAAACCATAACGGTAATTTCAAAAAGAAAGGATTAGGTTTCATTCCCCCGGAAAATTATAAAAATGAGAAAAATTATAAACCAAAAACAAAATTTGTCGCAGGTGGAAGTTCTGATGAGGAGCAGAAGAAACCATTTTGGAGGCAGTCAAACCAAGAGTTTCTTGCTGAAAGAAAGAAGAATATAAAGAAATTTGTTTCGAGAGTTGACAGAAGAATATGTTTTAAATGTCAAAAAGCTGGACACATTGCTTGGAATTGTCACGAGTCCACTTATTCAAAACTGGGAGTTTCTTCTAACTCTGAAGTGAGAAGGAAGTGTGTTGATAAATCCAAAAAATCAAAAGAAAAGTTCAAAATGTTTGCTAAATCGACTTTTGAAGTTGGTGAAACTTCAAAACATTTTTACAAAAGAAAAGTCGATGAAAACAAACAAAGATGGGTTGTTAAATCCGATTCAAGTTCTGACAATGAATCTGATTCCATAAAATCAGAGGAGTCATTTGTTGATAAAAAGAATGAAAATTCGGTTCCAGAGTTAAACGATGAAAACTATCCGCTATTATCAAAAGAAAATTTGAAATTGAAAGTTGGTAAAGTTGAGATTTCAGATCAATTCTTCCCTGGTAAAGGAGAATTTGATGCTGAAAAGGCTTTCAATGGGAAAGTCAAACATATATTTGGGAAGATGGTAGATGGGAAAGTGAAAAGTGCTAAAGAATTTTGTAGATCAAAAGGAGGTTGGGATAGGGTTGAATCAAAATCACCCAAGGATGGTCAGGCTTGGGTGACAGCTTTTTCTAACTAAAATCCTGACTTGCCGGAGCTCCCAAGTTGGTGATCGTGGAGCATGAATCGGCATTATTCTTGAAAAGTTTGTTGTATGAAAAATCTTAACATTGTTAAAAATTTTTGTCAAGTGTGACTTGCCGGAACTCCCAGGTTAGTAAGTGTGGAGTAGGAATTGGCATCTTTCTTCATGTGGTAAGGTTGATAGGTAAACTTACAAGTGGTTGATGGTTGTATTTACAAGTGGTTATTCAAGGTCATTCAGCTGAACTAGTTTTAACTTTCATTTTTTTAAAAAGGTTTGAAAAACAAAATGATGAAGTTGATCCCCATCCTACATGTGGTAAAATCAACAAAACTTATTTTTCGGAAAAACCATTTTGATTAAAACAAACTTAAGTGTTTTGAAATCATAATGGGAAAATAGTTTCTTGTAAGGGGGAGTTCTGATTGTTTATGCCAAGTGGATGGCGAATTGAAGCAATTCACAACAGTTGTCATTTTACCTTGTACAGTTTGTTTTCAAATTTCCTTTAAATGATTTTGAATTTTAGGGGGAGTAAGAAAATCCAGAAAATCCAAAAACATTAGAAAATTTGAAAAAGTAAAAAACATGATAAAATGAAAAAGAGTTTTGTTGTGAAAAAGAGGAAATGATAGTACATCAGTGGACTATCACAGCACGCTAAAGAATTGGAAAGAAAAATGTGATAAACGGTCTCACTGATGATATGCCAGTAGGTTTTTGCACATTTAGTAGATTGTGTTCGAGATATAAACCTAAATTTCAAACTTGCTTATCTCGTGGGGAACATCTCTCGTATATATGGGTAACCCCCAAAATCTTGTTTGAAAGACCCGTCTTTCTGAGATACTAGGTCTTTATGCTTAGTGATATCTGGGGTATTATCCCGGGACTTCTGATTTTGCGGAAGCAATGGCCTAGTCTCCGGAGAATACTTTACTACTTGCTTGAAATATAGCACCGCCCTCAGCATAAAAAATGATGAAACATTGCAAAATGCTAATCATGTGTTGTTGAAGAAAAGATTCTCTAAAGGGAACACACCAAAAGTCGAAGCCGTCATCTCTCTGATTTTGCGGAAGTAATAGCCTGAGCTCTCACGGCCCTTGCATTTAACCCCTTTACAGATATCATCTAGGTATACTCACCTGTAAGACTGAATATTGGGATCTGGATACGGGAGTATATTCTGAGGTGGGACACGCGAATAAGTTTAAGTCTCTAAAACATTAATCTCGTATCTCGAAACAGTTGAACTTTATGTGAAAATTTAAAGTGGATCAGTATACTGACAATCTAAGTGAATCGTTTAGAACTTAAAATGTTTAAAGCTTAACGGTGTTGGTGATTTGTCTAAAAAACTGATATGATCCTCTTACACAAACTCACAAAAATATTGTTTGTAAATATTTCTTTAGTGCATTTCTTTAATTTCAAAAATCCAAAAAGATTTTAGTGTGTTTTAGAATAAATTTTTGAAAATTCAAAAAGATTTTCGACAACTGATGTTGCAAAGCTGATTTTCAAAATTCCGAGTGTTAAACATGATGAACAACAGGGTTGGGAAAGTTTGTTTGGAATGAAGAAGATTGATTGAAATAATTTTTTTTTTGAATATTTTGTATAGAAGTGGTTCATTAGAGGTTAAAATTGTAAAATTATTTCTTAGTAGGTGTCTCTTGAAAAAGTTTATAATTTGTCAAAATTTTAAAATTGTAAAATTTTCTTTGAGGTAGAGAATGTGCAGGTTATGGCTATGAGAGAGCCAGGCTGCGATTCTAGAACCTGTGAAAGCCAGACTACAATCCCAAGCATTCTTTAAGGGGGAGTCTGTTGATGTAGAGCTTAAGGAATCAAGAGATCTGATCAAGAGGATGTAAGAGCTAGCGGCAGATACTGAAGTTAGAAAGAGAAGAGATAAAGTTTGATGGATGCTTACACTGTCAGATATCTTTGAAAGAGCCCGAAGACTGATAAAGACTGAAGACTGTGAAGACTCGACACTTAAGACTCGTCAACATCCGAGGGGGAGTCTCTTGGTGCATACGTCTGTCGACTTCGTCTTGTATTGAGTCTTGTATTAAGAATGTTAGATCAGGGCACGTAGTTCGAGAAATTAGGGTTTATATGTAATTTCGCTTGAAAGTGCCATATGGGTAATTCCGTGCGAAATTAGATTTCGCTTGGAATCTAATTACGCTTGGAACATGTTCAAGCGAAATTAGCACCACTATATAAACCCTTAATGCGAAATCATTTAAAAACGTTCATGTTTCCGGTACCGAAGTGCTGCCGACGTATCTACTGATCTGAAAACGTGTTATATCAATATACAAGACAATTAAGTGTGAATCAAGTTGTTTTCCAAGTCAATTAATTAGTTTCCGCCTCTTGAATTGATTAGAACTCTTCTGATAGACTCGTTTGGGTCTGAAAACGATCCTACAAAATTCAAAGAAAAGAAAAACAGAGAAGAGAGAAAGGAAATACCTGAGAAATGGCTTGAAATGTGATGATCATAGCACTAGTTAAGCCAGCTAAATAGAGGCAAAATATAGGGGAGCAAGGAGTAAATATCGCGTTGGAAGTTGCACCAAGTCACATCAAGCGTCGTTTCGGTTTATTAACCTTGATTTAAGAGATAAGATTAAAAATATATCCGTTGGAATTGGTATACCAACAGATATATTTTTGGGGACAATTGTTATGGGTGATTTTCTGTTCATATATCCTGGGCAATATTCTGACTTTGCTTGTTTTATTGTGGCCAGGATACTAAACTGGATATTGGTAACATCCTGGTACGATATCCTGGTATTAACTAATTAACCCACATGCAGATTAATAGGTGCGAGTCTCTAACGTTCAAGTGGACTTCTTCTCCTCAAGACTCGGGCAAATCAGTTGGATTATAGACGTTGAAGCCGAAAGACGTGGACTACAACGTTCACATATGGAATATTCATCGAATCCCGGAATCGTAGGATAGTTAGTTGGTTTCCTTTTACTATAAAAAGGATTGATCGGATCAGATTAGGGACACAATCTCTCGCACACTCTTTCTCTCTACTTGCAAACAATCACTACACACTTAAACTTGTATCAAATTTACATTGTAACACTTAGTTGATCCGCATCATTTCCTGCACTGTATCCTGACATTCGAAGTAATAGAAGAACAAGGCAGCTGCGATTGTCAGCTCCCAGGTTTTGTGTCGGCGATCTAGATTGATCAAGGGCTTTCCTCGTATATCTCGTGTCACCCTTTACCTTTTTTGCTCACTCTTTGATCATAGATACAACTCAATATCCAGAGCCGTATCCTGTAAACTATTTTTGCAAACAACTTAATTAGCATATTTTCAACACACATTTTAAGCACACTACCTCACTTAACTAATTTGATCACTTAATTGCTTCGGTAATTTTTGACCAAAACAGGAGAATACCTTTAAACCTGTGAAGGGATCAGGATCCCTTAAACGTGAGAGAGAGGGCCAATCCTTTAATCTTTCGAAGTATCCTAAGTGTGTATCTTGGAGCTATATCCCGAAGCATATACCTGAGTCGGTATGCTCCTTTCCCAGATTCTGATGCTTAAGTCAGTATTGGGTTCAAAAGAATAAATAATATCAAATATATTAAAAGAGATAGAATTCATACCATTCTGAGTTAGAAATTAAATTTTAAACTCACTTGAAATAGAGCTTTAGGTGTATAGCATTCCAGGATCTTGGTAGCATATCCCTTCCATATTCTTGAGTCTGTATGCTCCTTTCTTAGATTCTGATTCAACCTCATATGGTCCTTCCCACTTTGGAGCTAACTTTCCATCGGCAGGATTAATAGTATTCTGAAAGGCTTTTCTTAACACCCAGTCTCCAACTTGAAACCTTTTAGTCCTTATACTCTTGTTATATGCTCTGGATATCCTCTGTTGATATGCTGCCATCCTTAGCTTTTCCGCATCTCTCATTTCATCCACATTATCCAATTCCTAACATAGGACTTCAGGATTCTTCTTAGGATCCTTGAGACTGGATCTTGCTGTAGGTGCTACCATCTCTGTAGGGATTACTGCTTCTGTTCCAAATACTAAGGAAATTGGGGTTTGCCCAGTTGCATTTTTCACCGTCGTTTTATCAGCCTATAAAACAAAGGGTAATTCTTCTGCCCATCTTCCTTTCTTGGCTCCAAGTCTCTTCTTCAAATTGTTGACAATTATCTTGTTTGAGGATTCTGCTTGTCCGTTTGCTTGAGGATGTACTGGTGTAGATGTAATCATTTTAATTCCCCAACTCTTACAAAAATCAGTTGTTCTCTTACTGATAAACTGAGAGCCATTGTCACAAATTATCTCGGCCGGTACTCCAAACCTAGTCAGGATATTCCTTTTTATGAAGGATACTACTTCTTGGTCTCTAACTTGAACAAATGCCTCAGCTTCAACCCATTTAGAGAAATAATCAGTCATTGCCAGCATAAAGACGTTTCCTCCTGGAGCCTTGGGCAATTTTCCTACTATGTCCATCCCCCACTTCATGAATGGCCAAGGGAAAGCAATAGGATATAGTGGTTCAGCAGGTTGATGCAGTATATTACTATGCCTTTGACATGCATCACATATTCGTGCATATTCTGCAGCATCTTTTCTCATCGTCGGCCAATAGTACCATGTTCTTAATACCCTTGAGAATAACGACCTGCCCCCAGTATGGTTACCACAATCTCCTTCGTGTATGTCCTGAAGCACTTCTTTAGTTTCGGGATCCTCCAAGCACCTCAGGTATGGTCCTGCAAGAGATTTCTTATACAAAACATCATTTATAATAGTGAATTGTGATACCTTCATCCTAAAAGCCTTAGGATTCTCATCCTTTGGGATGTGTCCTTCCTTGAGATATCTCATGATTGGAGCCGTCCATGACTTAGGATCTTCCTCGGGATACTCATCATCAGTATCCTGAATACTTACTACTTCCTTGTCCTGAGATTTGAGAAGATCCGTCACAGGATACAGGATATGTAATATTGGTATTTGGGTTCCCTCTGGTATCCTGACTGATGATCCTAAAATTGCCAAGGCATCTACTTCAGCATTATCCTCTCTTGGTACCTGTTCAAGTGTAAAAATATCGAAATATCCTGCTAATTTTTTGAGAATTTCGAGATACTCGATCAACTTCTCACCTTTAACTGCATAGGTCCCACTAAAATGATTAGTAATTAACAAGGAATCAACAAATACTTATAAGCTCTTAATACTCATGCTCTTAGCCAACTCTAATCCTGCAATCAAAGCTTCATATTCTGCTTCATTATTAGTGGCAGGAAACTCACACCTAATAGCCTGGGGTAATATGTCCCCCTGTGGCGATTTTAGAAGTAAACCCAATCCTACACCTCTTACATTAGATGCACCATCAGTATATAATTTCCAGGATTCTAAATTTTTCCTATCTGTTGAACTTCTAAGTCTACTTCATTTTGAATATCACTACTGAAATCAGCCACAAAATCAGCTAGAGCCTGAGACTTTTTGGCATTTCTAGGTTCATATACTAGATCATAGACACTTAATTTTACTGACCACTTAGCCATCCCACCTGACATCTCGGGTTTTCTAAGCACATTTTTAACAGGATAGTTAGTTTTAACATGAATCCTATGTGTCTCAAAATATTGTCTAAGTTTTGTTGATGCCATAACTAAGGCCAATATCAACTTTTCTAAATGAGAATATCTAGTTTCAGCATCTAATAAACTTTTGCTAACATGATAGACAGGATATTGCTGACCTTCGTGATCCTTTACCAAGACAGCGCCTACCGCATTTCCTGATACTGAAATATACAGTGATAATGGTTCACCATCCTCGGGTTTCATCAATAGGGGTGCAGTCGAGAGATACCGCTTTAGTTCCTGCAAGGCTGCTTCATGCATCTCTCCCAATTCGAATTTCTTATTCTTCTTCATGATATCGTAGAATTCCTTGCATTTTTCCGAGGATCTTGAGATGAATCTGTTTAATGCTGCTACTCATCCCGCTAGTCTTTGTACATCTTTCATGTTGGAAGGTGACTTGATATCCAAGATGGCTTTGATCTGTTCTGGGCTTGCTTCTATCCCTCCTTTAGTCACCATATATCCGAAAAACTTTCCTGTCCCCACTCCAAAATGGCATTTAGCAGGATTTAGCTTCACGTTGTACTGGTCCAGGATGTCGAATGCTTCTTCAATATCCCGGAGATGATCCTCATCCTTCTTAGATTTTACCACCATATCATCGATGTATACCTCCATGGTGTCCCCCAGCTTGTCTTTGAACATCATGTTTACCAATCTTCGGTATGTTGCACCTGCATTTTTTAAACCAAAGGACATTGCAGTATAACAAAAAATACCTGTTGGTGTCATGAAAGCAGTATCCTCCTGATCCGAGGGTTCTATTTGGATCTGCTGGAATCCTGAGGAGGCATCCATGAAGGTTAACATCTCGTGGCCAGCAGTAGCATCCACCATTGAATCAATATGAGGTAGAGGAAATGTGTCTTTGGGACAAGCTTTGTTCAAGTCTGTGTAATCTACACAAACTCTCCATTTCCCGTTTTTCTTTTGCACCACAACTACATTTGCTAGCCATGTGGGAAATTTCACTTCCCTAATCATCTTGCTCTTTAACAATCTTTCAACTTCTTCCTGAATGATTGTGTTTCGTTCTAGAGCAAACTTCCTTCGTTTCTGTTGGACAGGCTTGAAAGACCTATCAATTCCGAGCATATGAGTTATAATATCCTTGGAAATACCTGTCATATCCTCGTGTTTCCACGCAAATGTTGACATCCTACATTTCAAAAAGTTAGTTAATTAATTTTCAATATCCTGAGGGATATTGGTTCCTACGAGCATCGAGATATCTGGATTATCCTGATCCAGGATAATTTTCTTTACACCCTGCTCTGAAGCCTCCACGATATCCTGGGCCCGCAACTTTAATCGCTATGTTGCACTGGGCTTTGTCAAGGATTTCATCGAAGAAGAATAACACTCCTTTGCTTCCTGTTGATCACTTTCCACCTTGACTACTCCCTAAGTGGTAGGGATCTTGATGCATTGATGATAGGTGTTGTGGGTGGAATTTTCTAACCTATATCCCGAAATTATATCCTGACTTTATATGTTTATTTTCGCTGCCAGGATACTGGACCAGGATACTGGTAACATCCTGCGAGGGTATCCTGCGTGCTGTTAACAATTTGCTTTGGCTGCAAGGTATAAACGGTCATGAGGCTTGGCCTCCCTGAAGAATAGGTCAAGGTGGTTACAAGAAAGACGTTGGAAGCTTGGAGAAGGGGTTTACAACGGTCAAAAGGGAAAATTCACAGGATCCCAGAATAATAGGGGAATATCCCAGATTTTTAGCATAGTTTGTTATTTCTTGTAACTATAAATAGGAGTGCTGGATCAGTAGGTTGACATACAAAATCCTGTCCACTTTTACACACATATTGCAGCTACGATCACCATCTCAATCACAAACACTCACAACACTCACAAATCACAATCAATGTAACACTTAGAGCTGATCCGTGCACTATCCTGGAGCTGTATCTTGTTGTTATTCTATCAATAGGAACAAACAAGGCAGCTGACTATTGTCAGCTCCCGAGGTTTTATGCCGTCGATCTAGAAAGATCAAGGGCTTTCCTCGTACATCTTGTGTCAATTTTTACTTTACTTGCATTTCGTTTACAAATTGATATAGTTCTGTATCCCGGAACAATATCCTGAAACTGTTTACATTTTCAACAAAGTTAACACATTTTTACAAGTTTACATAGCACACTACCTCACAAACTAAGTTTGATCACTAAATTGCTTCGGTAATTTTTGGCCAAAACAATTTGGCGCCCACCGTGGGGCAAGTGGTGCTATTTTTAATCAATACTTTGTTAAAATCATTACTCGGTTTTCTGTTTTCGAAATTCTTTTCAAAACTATTTCTAATGGCTTCTCAATAGAATTTAAACTCTTCTTCCATGTCTGTTTCAACCTCTGCTGTTGCTGGTTCATTACCTCCTCCACCTTCATAAGTTCAAACTTTTCAGAGGAGAAATGAAAGCCACACACCGAGAGAAATTCTTGCTGCTCAGAATGTTTCTAGATCCAGAAATTCAGGGAGAACCCATATCCTTGCTTCTAATGACGAAATTTTGTCTTTGTTTGGTAAGTACACAGGAACAAATGAAGAGGCAGCAAGAAACTAACCAGACGATCATGAAGGATATACAACTCTTGAAGTTAAACTCCAGGAAACCTGTGGAGGATACAACTACTCCTCTACAGCCCAGGATGCTGAACTTTAGTTCAGCAACATTTACCGAGGATAATCAAGGCAACATGATACTGAGTCAGTCCCGGAGCAACATGCTGGAGATACCATCATCCGCCAGGATATCGACCATCAGGGATCTAGGATATGGCCCAAGATATGGTCCAGGATATGGCAGAAGTCAACAGGCTAGGAACTTTAAAAATTGAAGGATATGATATCAAGTGTTCCTGGAGTAGTGCAGCCTATACCGGAAGTATCCCAGGACAGTCACAGGATATCCCGATTTGCTCATCCAATTTGTGATGCTGAAATTCCAAAAAGATTCCAGACTCCCAGCATATGAAGTTGTATGATGGGACGACAGATCCTAAGGAGCATATTGCCAAGTATAGGGAAAGGATGGAAATAAATCCAATCCCACCAGAACTTAAGGAAGCATGCTTATTCAAAGGCTTCGGTTCAACTTTAACAGGATCGGTCTTAAAATGGCTTTTAAATGTTCCACCTTATTCAATTACATCATTTTCTCATTTAGTTAATTTGTTTATCAGTCAATTTTCTTGTAGCAGGAGCTTTGAGAAACTAACAAGTGATCTTTACAGGATAACACAAGGATCACAAGAATCCCTAAGGGATTATGTTAAAAAATTTAGTAGAGAATCCCTGGATATCCTGAATCTTGATGTTGCTACGGCAGTACAAGCATTCAAAATGGGGTTACGGAAGGATTGTGAATTTTATCAGGATCTTGTAATAAATCCTTGCAGGAATTTAGATGAAGCTCGGAATAGGGCTTTGAGATACATAAGGCTTGAAGATGACAAGAAAATGCATGAGAGGATGAACACATCTTCAACATATGAATTGACAAATAGGAAGTCAGAATCTTCCTACAAACAGTATCATTCAAAGCCATATGCTAAGAACGATAATAAGAGAGTGAATTTTGTTGAAGATGAGGACGATGAAGAATATCCTGAAATCTCAGAGTATTGTTTTTCTGTAAATGTTCCTGAGTTAATGTATGCTATGCAGGGACTGGGGGACAAAGCTAGGTGACCGAAAAAGAATCCAAGGAATACAGATTGGATGGATAAATCTAAATAATGTGCCTTCCATGAAGACTTTGGGCACATGACAGATGATTGCATAGCCTTGAGAAAGGAGATAAGCTACTTGCTGAGCAAAGGATACTTGAAAGAATTCCTCGGTAGAAAGAAGAAAGCTCAGGATACTGACCAGGATCCTGAGAGAGCTGCATCTCCATCACCAGATGCCAAGTAATTAACTTTATCTCTGAAGGATCCGACATATGTGGAACTTCTTACTCTACAGCTAAGAGGCATGCCAAGAAGGCTAAGGAGGAAATAGGAGATGAGCCCACAAGGATGACCATGTTTACGGATGATAAAGTCATTACTTGGTAAAGGGTCACGAAGGTCAGCAGTATCCTGTCTATTATGTTAGTAAAAGTTTACTAGATGCTGAAACTAGATATTCACACTTAGAAAAATTAATATTAGCCCTAGTTATGGCCTCAACGAAACTTAGACATTACTTTGAAACACATAGGATTCGTGTTAAAACCAATTATCCTATTAAAAATGTGCTTAGGAAACCTCAGATGTCTGGTAGGGTGGCTAAGTGGTCTGTTAAATTAAGTGCTTATGTCTTAGTTTACAAACCTAGAAATGCTATAAAGTCTCAGGCTCTAGTGGACTTTGTGGCTGATTTTAGTAATGATTTACAAGAAGAAGCTGACCTAGAAGTGCAACAGCTAGGTGAAAACTCAGATATTTGGACACTATATACTGATGGTGCGTCTAATGTAAGAGGTGTAGGTTTGGGTATACTACTAAAATCGCCACAGGGGGATATATTACCCCAGGCTATTAGATGTGAGTTTCCTGCCACCAATAATGAAGCAGAATATGAAGCTTTAATTGCAGGATTAGAATTGGCTAAAAGCATGAATATCAAGAATTTGCAAGTATATGTTGATTCTTTGTTAATTACTAATCATTTTAATGGATCCTATGCAGTTAAAGGTGAGAAGTTAATCGAGTATCTCGAAATTCTCAAATTATTAGCAGGATATTTCGATATTTTTACACTTGAACAGGTACCAAGAGAGGATAATGCTGAAGCTGATGCCTTGGAAAATCTAGGATCATCAGTCAGGACACCGGAAGGAACCCGAATACCGATATTACATATCCTATATACTGCGACGGGTCCTCAGGATAAGGAAGTAATAAGTGTTCAGGATGCTG
Organism: Helianthus tuberosus; assembly: GCA_030545235.1. Taxonomy (NCBI): domain Eukaryota; kingdom Viridiplantae; phylum Streptophyta; class Magnoliopsida; order Asterales; family Asteraceae; genus Helianthus; species Helianthus tuberosus. The sequence goes on along the minus strand of JARYGA010008766.1, from coordinate 21,610 downwards.
GTGATGAATATCCTGAGAGGGATCCTAAGTCTTGGATGGCTCCAATCATAAGATATCTTAAAGAAGGACACATCCCAAAGGATGAGAATCCTAAGGCCTTTAGAATGAAGGTATCATGATCCACTATTATAAATAATGTTTTGTATAAGAAATCTCTTGCAGGTCCATATCTGAGGTGCTTGGAGGATCCTGAAACCAAAGAAGTGCTTCAGGATATACACGAAGGGGATTGTGGTAACCACACTGGGGCAGGTCCTTATTCTCGAAAGTATTAAGAACAGGATATTATTGGCCAACAATGAGGAAAGATGCTGCAGAATATGCTCGAAGGTGTGACGCATGTCAAAGACATAGTAATATATTACATCAGCCTGCTGAACCACTGTATCCTATTGTTTCCCCTTGGCCATTCATGAAATGGGGAATGGATATAGTGGGAAAATTGCCAAAGGCTCCAGGAGGGAAAGTCATCATGCTGGCAATGACTGATTATTTCTCTAAATGGGTTGAAGCTGAAGCATTTGTCCAAGTTAGAGACCAAGTAGTATCCTTCATAAAAAGGAATATCCTGACCAGATTTGGAGTACCAGCCGAGATAATCTGTGACAATGGTTCTCAGTTTATAAACAAGAGGACTACTAACTTTTGCAAAAGTTGGGGAATTAAAATGATCACATCTACACCGGTACATCCTCAAGCAAATGGACAACCAGAATCCTCGAACAAGATAATTGTCAACAATCTAAAGAAAAGGCTTGGAGCTAAGAAAGGAAGATGGGCAGAAGAATTAACCTTTGTCCTATGGGCTGATAGAACGACAGTGAAAAGTGCGACTGGACAAACTCCATTCTCCTTAGTATTTGGAGCATGGTGATACCTACAGCAAGATCTAATCTCCGGGATCCTGAGCAGAATCCTGAAGCTATGTGCCAAGAATTAGACACTATGGATGAGACAAGAGATGCAGCAAAGCTAAGGATGGCAGCATATCAACAGAGGATATCAAGAGCATATAACAAGAATATAAGGACTAGAAGGTTTCAAGTTGGGGATTGGGTATTAAGAAAGGCTTTTCAGAATACTACTAATCCTGCTGATGGAAAGTTAGCTCCAAAGTGGGAAGGACCTTATGAGATTAAATCAGAATCAGGGAAAGGGAGGGAGATATGCTACCAAGATCCTGGAATACTATACAAGTGAGTTTAGAATTTAATTTCTAACTCATAATGGTACGAACTCTATAACTCATTTATATTTTTGATATTATCTTTTATTTTGATTCCCAATACTGACTTAAGCATCGGAGGGGTGTTAGCCAAGCTAGCACCCACCTTAGTTTAAAGGTGTTTTGCAGAATATGCTTCGGGATATAGCTCCAGGATACACACTCGGGATACTTCGAAAGATTAGAGGATTGGCCACATCTCTCACGTTTAAGGGATCCTGATCCCTTCACAGGTTTAAAGGTATTCACCTTTCTCACGAATTGGGTTTAAACACCCCGCCTGGAGCGCAAGTTATCCAAGGATAGTTCAAGGTGGCGGGACCAGTTCATGTAAAAGTGGCTGACAATTTCGTTATTGTTGGCTATACCCTGGATCCTTAAGGTATATGAGGATTGATCACCCTCTCTCACGAAAGGGTATTTTCATACTCTCTAAGGTTTAAAGGTTTTCACCTTTCTAAGTCTTGGAGTTTATACACTCCCGCCTGTAGCGCATGAAAATTTGGGATTTTCCCCAGAATACTTAAGGGTTTATCCCCAGAATATTATGGATCTATCTCCAGGATACTAAGGGTTTATCCCCAGAATATTAAGGGTTTATCCCAGTGAAACTAAACTTTTTGACAAGTTCCAAAGATATGACGAACTACGATTGTGTTTACACACGTTCTTCTGTTGGTGAAAAGTTACGAAGTTTAATCACTAAGAGAAGAAATACTCAAGTATGTCATGCACCAATGCAATATCCTGCACAGACAGGGGACATCCATGCCAGGGACATTGCAAAGGAATCAAAGGTTGAGGTTGGAAATTATTGCCTAAGTGTTTCTGGTATGATTTGTTATTTTTTAAGTCTTGAAATCCTTATCTAAATGATCTAAGTTTTCTAAAAAAAAGTCATATTCAACCAAGTTTTGTTTAACATTTTGATGGCAAAAGTATTGAACATTTCATCAGTATCCTGACCAGGATATTTGATCAGGATATTCAAAACATACCTTTCAAAATAAAAACCTAACAAATGAGGCTAAAAGGTTAGTTTATTATTATTGGTCCAAAAGATTGTATTCTTGGTTTCATCTCAAAAAGAGACCCATCCACCAAGGGTACAACAAAGTCTAAAGCATATTAAAGATAACAGTCGAAGGCTTCGTCTTGAAACTCAAAATCCCTCCACCTTCAACTGTTAGAATATTCACATCAACGACCAAGGGCTCGTCCTGAAACTCAGGATCACTCCACCCTTGGTCATCATATTGCACTAATGTCTAAAGTGTAGGAAAGTAAATCATTCAACATGCAAGAAAAAGAAAAGTGTACTAATGATTCAACAACCATTGAACTTAAAAAAGCGGGCTCTGACGTAGGCATAAACATCCATCATCGCTCACTTTGCCACCCACTCACGGGGTAGCACCAGATCCACCATCACCAGCTTCTTCCGCCGTCTCACCCGCCTTGGAAGATTCGCCAATCTTCGGCTTGGCAGGATACGTGACAGGACTGCAACCAAGATCCTTCAGTTTCTTCTCCCAGACATCAACGGTCCAGGTTGGGCATTTAAAGCCCGCTATCTTGGCTTCATAAGCCATCTTAAGCCTGGCCTGAAGGAGGGAAACTATGACGGAACCCTTGAGGCCATCCCTGAATGAAGCCATATCTTGCTTATGTTGGACCTCGGTGACAACCAGCTAGATCTCAGCATTCTGAGTGGCCTTCTTCACTGCAGCTTCGGCATCCAGATTCACCTTTTTTAACTTATCTTCATAATGTTGTGACCTGGCTGCAACGATCTTCCCCAGATCCACGATAGTGATCTTAGCTTTCTTCAACGTGGCCTCTGAGATCTTCACTGTTTCACAAGCTTCGGTGTAGAGATGCGTCAGACGCTCAAGACCCTACTGTAACACCTCGAAAACTCACGTCCTATAAAGTGTTGACACGTGTCATATGATTGAACGTGTGAAAGAATGTTCTGAAAGGACTAAAGTTGACAATCATGGAAAGTATGTGAATATACGAGTTCTAAATGTCAACGGTGAATAAATATATTGTACATTAACCCTACACGATGTTTATAGCATCAAACGAATAAATCATGGATCATGCGAAGCTAAAAGTGAGAGATTACAAACTACAGGGGTTAAATGTGTCAACATGTGTAAGTTATACCTCTGAGTGAGTTTTTGACAAACCCGAAGCTTTGTAACTGTTAATTATGCTCACTAGAATGCACGATATAAATTTCATAAAGTTTCGTTATCGTATGAGAAAGTTATGATCAAATTCGTATGCAAGGGGTTAAAGCGTTAACGTTGAAAGTTATGACTTTTCGGGTTAACCAGAAGTGACCAGGGACTTGGTAAAGTGGGTACAAGTCCTAAAGCCCTTATAGGTAAATAAGAAGGGGTCAAATTGCAAGAAATTAGCTTAATTGACCTTTCGGAAGGGCCAAGAGATGAGATGTAACAACTTGAAAACGTTTTGTATAGTCAGAGAGCCCAAGCGGGCCGCGTAAAGTCCATCAACACCTTTACGCGGGCCGCATGGCCCGCCCAGATACAGAAAGTTCAAATAGCCTCCTGTATTCACGCAAACTCGACCCAAATCAGATGTTTCACTTCATGTGCGACCCCTAGGCAACCCCTAGAACACTAGGGACACTTGTGGTCAGTGGTAGACTTGTGTGTCAACATTCTATGGTGGATTAAACACTATAAAAGGCCATGAAGTTGCAACTCATTCTTCACACCTTTCTCTTGCACTTCTGATCATTCTTGAAGCTCCAAAGCAGACTCAAGTGGTCATAATTCGTTCATAGGACTCTTGTAAGTTTGCTTAACCTTCTTTAATTGAGTTTAGCTTAGTTATTTAGCTAAAAGTCAAACCGTCGTAATTACGGTTTGACTTCGAGATTAATTAATAATGGCTCAGTCAAATATCGAATTAAAAGTACCTTTAAGTAGGTAATTATGGTGGTAATAACCCCTCAAAAGGGTTCCCCCTGATTCCTACTCTAACTAGGTCAAATGTCGGGTCAAACTTGTTATTAAAAAGTCAACAGGGTGCTTAATTTACAATTTATGCATGATTAGAAATGTAAAACACATATAACCTGTTCGATCATCAATATAACTTGGTAATGAATGTAAGAACATGTCTAAACATGTTCAACCCGACAATTTTCAGTAGAGACCCGGTTCGGAACCGAAAGTCGCATAGTTTGACTTTTGCTTTGACTTTCAGTTCTGACCCGTTATGGTATGTTTTAGAAATTCCTTAGAGCTTTATTTGGACCAGGTTACATGCTAGTATAACCCTCTGTGATTATACACCTCGGATCATTAGTTATCCAATTAATACGCATGATTCCGTTAATTGCCCATATGTTGACCATTATGCCCTTTTCACCTTAAAAAGTGATTTTTGAAAATGTAAAAGTGTAGAAACCTTAGTTACTGATATATAAACTTGTATGCAAAGTTTGACATCAGTTTGAGGTGTAGATTGAGAGTTATGCTCATTAGCGTAATTAAGAAGCTTTATGTTAATAAAACGGCGTAATTAGCGTATAGCCTAATTAAACCTACTTTTTGATATCAAACTTATTACCCACTGATGTAATATATTATTTAGGGATTTTTGAAGATTTTTAATTAATTTTAGGCTGAGCATAACTCATAGTCGTAGGCTTAATCCGGTAATTGTCGGTTTTGCCCTAACGGGCCATAAAATGAGTTTTACATATCTAAACGACTCCAAACATTTTGCTACTGATCATATATGATAAATAAATTATTTTGAGCCTCCTGGAATAATAAAAATATCAGCTTTATGTATTGAACCCGGAAATGGCTTCTAATCGCCCTTTTTAGCGTTTTTAACGCATAGTATGTACTAAAACTATTTTTAAACATACAAGGGTGATACCTACAGATATTAGAGGCAAATTATAATATTTTAACAGTAAGCAAAAGTTGTTTAACTCAGACTTCAGTTTTGAGCTTTACGGCTTATGTGAAATTACCAAAATACCCCTACGGTGCATAGTTTGGTTATAATTGATAAATTTCACATATATACAATAACCTACTGATATAACGTAGCAAATTGATTATCTTTGCTGATTACAACGGACCTGTAACTCAGGATATTACTTAAACTCTTTTATCACCTTATAAATGACCAAACTACCCCTACGGGGCATAGTTTGTGTTTAAATTCATTTCGGGCATAATAAATGATATCTTACTGATGTCACAACATATTTGGAGCATATTAACTTAGGAAACCTGTAAATGGCTCTCATTATTACCCGTTACGCTTATTACGCGTTCGGTTCGGTTTATGTAACTAGTTTACATAAATTAGCCGAAACGGGTCAAACCTTATCGGTTTTATCTCAAAATCCAGAATGTGTATAATACACCCATAATAAACAAGTCTTCATACTTGTCGGGTCTAAAACACATTCTATCCGGTCATCGCTTAATCGTGCGTACGAACCGTATCTTTGAAACTAACTGGTCTAAGCTTTAGCTTAATTAAAGACCCGTTAGGATTCTAATAGGTTATTATAAACCTTCGTTCCAGATTAGGAGTACCAGTAAAAGCTACTTGCATTTTGCTTATTGTGATTATTACATTGCTCAGGTAAATACTTTTAACTTATTTTCCCTATACGGGCTTGGGTTACGGTATATAGTATACCGCTTGATCGGGCATCAAATCTTCCATCGTTGGGTGGTTAATTGAATAATTTGATCGGCTCGTTTAAACAGTCTTAAAGGAATCAACCTTGTGGGCATTATACCTGTGGTGTGTCTATTGATCTTTAACCCGGTACGTCCGGGCTACTGAACGCATAAGAAACATGTAAATTCGTTCACAAGATTATATATTTAAATAATTCTCCCAAGTTAAATAAAATGTTTATGCCACGTGCATCCAAATCAATTTTCAATCATTTTCTAAAATGAGTCAGTTGATTGTATTTACCAGTGTAAACTGACGTATTTTCCCAAAAAGATTAAATGCAGGTACTAAGCTTAATTGGCTGGGATTTCTCCTTAGAATCGATAGAAGTCTCGCAAGCTTAAGATGCCTACCGTCTGTTGAACTATTATTTGTTTTTAATCCTTCTGTGGACAAACTTTCAACTGTTGTGATACACGATATTACAATTTTATTAAAGTTGAATTATATCTTTCATTTGCTTCTGCTGTGCATATTTATAGTGTGTTGTTTGACTATTATGTTGCCAACCACGTCACGATACTCCCCTACCGGGCCCACCGGTGACACGTGGAAATCCGAGGTGTGACAGGTTGGTATCAGAGCCAACATTGAGTGAATTAAACACTAGTCTTTTGTGTTTAATCTCAATGACACATTTGCACATTTCAAAACTTTCGAGTCTAGACAAATAACATAGGACAAATTCCACCTTGTTTGGTTTTTTTGTTTTGTCCTTTATTTTATGTATATTGTTGTGTTATCTCATGTTATATTGACAGGATTGAAAATGCCGCCAAGATTCTTTAGAAGAAGAGGACGAGGCAAGGGGCCAATCACCGCCCCCAATGACGATGAGGCAGGACCTTCGTGTATGCGAGCTCCTTCTGCCACCGAGAGTGACGACCCTCGACAAAACCGGAGGAACCTCTTAGAGCCGGCTAGACGGTCGGTCTCACATAGTTCAACACCTCCTGTTCATAACCCTTACGGGCCACAGCCCACAACCCTCCTACATACCCAACAACCCAACAACCCTCCTACATACCTTTACAGCGATCTTTATCGCACCACTCCTTTGGTGACCCTACACCTGTCTTCAGGGGCCGGTTTAACCCGGCCAATTACATACCAGAACCAGCGGGTTTTAACCCATTGGGGCCGGAGGATCATTTCTCAGGAGATCATGCGGATGATATGGACGAGGATACGGACCCCATCGAACCTGCAAGTGGTACACCAAACCACCCGATAGAGATCTTTGACGGATCTTCTTTCCACAGATCACCCTACGGTGGTCCAGACAGCTTTCAAGCTTTGTTTACCCGGCACGAATGGTACTATACACCTCCTCGCCATTCACCTCCTCAGCAGCAGCAGCAACAGGATCCCTCTGAGGATTCAAGATTTGTGGCAGTCACGCCACCGCCTCCACCGCCACCAGTTCAACCGGCACCTCCGCAACTGCCAAGGCGTAGGAGAACCGGAGCGCGTATGTCTGCGCGAGCGGGAGACTTTCATTTTAGTTCTCCACGACAATCCAGTGGCAGCCATTACCCGCCACTTCAGGAGGACCCACAAATGGGTGGACCCTCACATCCAGTTGCACCGCAACCACCGCCTATGGGTTTTGATAACCCAATTCCGGCATACACGGGTTCCATGGCGTATAACCCGTTTGAACAGCCAGTGCACACCAACTACAACTACGCAGAAGCCGACCCATACTTGGTAGCGGCAAACTATAACACCCAAGGACCGTATGGAGATCCATGGGGAGTAGGGTACCCAACACATGGGTACCAAATACCTCCAAGACCTATTATCAGGCAATAATCGCAACCACCAAGGTTCTCCCCACCAGAGCGTGAAGAAATTCTGCAAAGGTTGGACCATGTAGAGCGAGAATTTCACAGGGAACGAAGGGAGTGACAAACTTTCTTCCAAGGATTAACGAGCCTAATTAAAGGGAAGAGCAAGAAGGACCACTGAATCCTTCCAATTATTGTTGAGCCCCTGCGTGGACCAGTCTTGTTGGATAAACCCCTGCGTGGGTATGTATGTTTGTTTGTTTTGACCCCTGCGTGGGTCTACCTTTCTGTTAACCCCTACGAGGGTATGTTATTGTTTAAGTCCCTACGTGGACTATTATGTTATTTGTGTAAGTCCATCCGTGGACTATTATGTTATTAAGCCCCTACGTGGGTATGTGTGTTATTAAGCCCCTGCGTGGGTAAGTACTTGTTTAAACCCCTGCGTGGGTAAGTTTGTTTATTTAAAAAGTCCCGTTTAGGGCGACGTGTAACCTTTTAATAAATTAATGGAATGTAAGTTTATAAATTTCGTTTTTGCTATTGTCTGCATAAATATATTGCATGGAATAAATAAATCAAAATCAGTCCTTTTAATAATAATCTGCCTATTTAAACATTGAATAAGAATCTTAAGAGTGAAACCTAGCCTGAGTGTCATTTTGAAGACCTGGCCATGATGGTAAGACCTGTTTAAAAGATTCAAATTCCGGTTAACATCTGAAAACATGTTAACACTCCTGGCAGACGTGATTCGTTAAAATCACACACGTCATTTTTATATAAGGATCTTTCCACAGATTCCTAACCCAACTTAATGATCTCTGAATCATGGGTCAGATCATCAATTACGATGATCATATTTTTACCATACGTGGTACTATGGTGCCTACGGGCCCTGCTCATTTCCATATGAGCCAAAAGACAGTGGTAGCGATGACTCCCTGTCAGATAAAGGTAATGAACTAAGGTTCAAACCTTCATGCTTTGATTCTCTGAAATATAGCTTATAATTTATAAATGTCCATGTGACTAGGCCTATTGTGCCAGTATACCTTCATGCTTTGATTCTCTGAAATCATAGCTTATAATTTATAAATGTCCTTGTGACTATGCCTATTGTGCCAGTATACCTTCATGTTTTGATTCTCTGAAATCATAGCTTATAATTTAAAAATGTCCTTGTGACTAGGCCTTTTGTGCCACAAATAAAACTGTTATTGTTTTATAATTAGGATAAATTATAATAGAAATCCTAAATAAATATGATTAATAAATTAACCAAATATGGTCTCTGTTTACCATGGTTAATGAATTACCCTAAGGGGTAATTCCATAATAAACTCCCAAGTAAACTATTGTCCTTGTTTTCTGTAACAGTTCAATTAAAATGGCTAACTCAGACGAAATTAATAGCCATCCAGTGGAGAATATTGATAACGCCATGATTAATCTAACGGGTGCTGAATTGAAAGCGATAGTAGACAGCGCTGTTACACAGGCCTTGGAGCGGCAGTACGAAGAGTATAGTGGGACTCGGAGTAGGACCCTATCCACACCTCGCTCAAAGCCTAAAGCTCAATATGAGGCTCACAGCAAGCCTCCCTCCAAGAAAGAGGAACCCAAGAAAGTGGATGACGATCGTCAGTCCACAAACCACCACAGTGTTCCATCTCAGCAGATTGTATTACATCAAGGACCCCATAACAAGGGTTGCTCCTATAAATATTTTGTTTCGTGTAAACCCCGAGATTTCAATGGGGAAAAAGGAGCCATCGACTGCATGACGTGGTTAGATGAGATGGACATGGTAGTGGATATCAGCGGATGCGCTGAGAGGGATATTGTAAAGTTTGTGTCCCAATCATTTAAAGGCGAAGCCTTAGCCTGGTGGAGATCACTGATTCAAGCCACCGGGAAGATCCCATTATACAACATGTCTGGGGAACAATTTACTGCCCACATCAGGGAAAATTATTGCCCTCAGCGTGAGGTGGAGAAGATAGAGTCTGATTTTCTATCGTTGGTGATGACAAACCTTGACTATCAAGCTTACCTCACGAGCTTCAACACAATGTCCCGGTTGGTTCCGTATCTGGTAACCCCGGAACCAAAGAGAATAGCTCGTTTTATCGGTGGTTTAGCCCCGGAAATAAAGGCAAGCGTAAAGGCTTCTCGGCCAGCTACTTTTAGATCTGTAGCTGACATATCCTTGTCCCTTACTTTGGATGCGGTCAGGCAAAGATCGCTGAGGAATAAGGATGCTGAGAAGAGAAAACGTGAAGATGATAGTTCACGGAGGTCGAACAAGAAGCACCGTGGGAACGGTGACAACAAGAAAGGATCTGAGTCAAGGAAAGATGGGCATCATTCTGGTGAGAAGCCCAAATGCAAGATTTGCAAGAAACAGCACTTTGGAAATTGCAGACTCGAGTCGAACCCACAGACTCAGTAAAAAACCTATGCTTGTGGTATATGCAAGTCCAAGGATCACAAAACCTTGGATTGCAAAAAGCTGAAGGATGCAACATGCTACGGTTGCAATGAAAAGGGGCACATTAAAACCAACTGCCCTAAATACGCCAAGAAGCCTGAAGAGGCCAAGAAGACCAATGCGAGAGTCTTCAAAATGGACGCAAAGGAAGCGGTTCTAGACGACAATGTGATCACAGGTACTTTCCTTGTAAATGATGTCTATGCAAGAGTACTTTTTGATTCAGGCGCAGATAAGTCTTTCGTAGATCATAAGTTTTGCAAATTGCTGAATTTACCTGTCAAAACCTTGAGTATAAATTATGAGGTAGAGTTAGCATATGGAACCATAGAAACCATCTCAACCGTGTTAAATGGATGTGTTATATCCATTAAGAACCACTCTTTTGCTCTGTCTCTACTTCCTTTTAAGTTGGCCGGTTTTGACATAGTTTTGGGTATGGACTGGTTAGCTCATAACCAGGCCCAGATTGTCTGCAATAGAAAGCAAGTAGTAATAAAGACTCCGTCTGGTGAATCACTTACCATTCAGGGAGATACCCAGTATGGACTGCCTGAGCAAGTGACTATGCTCAAGGCTTCAAAATGTTTAAAGAAGGGTTGTGTCATCTACATGGCACAAGTGATTATTGATGAGCCTAAACCAAAGATAGAAGACATCCCTGTCATTTCTGAATACCCAGAAGTTTTTCTGGAAGAACTACCTGGTTTGCCACCAGATAGGCAAGTGGAATTCAGAATTGACATCATCCCTGGAGCAGCATCAGTTGCTAGAGCACCTTATAGGCTGGCACCAACGGAAATGAAGGAATTAAAAACACAACTGGATGAATTGCTAGCTAAAGGTTTCATAAAACCTAGTTCGTCTCCTTGGGGAGCACCTGTCCTGTTTGTCAAGAAGAAGGATGGGTCGATGCGTCTGTGCATCGATTATCGTGAACTTAATAAGGTCACGATAAAGAACAGGTATCCTTTGCCCAGGATCGACGATTTGTTCGATCAATTACAAGGGGCAAGTTATTTCTCGAAGATTGATTTGAGGTCAGGCTACCATCAACTGAAGGTTAGAGATGAAGACGTGCATAAAACTGCATTTAGGACTCGTTATGGTCATTACGAGTTCCTAGTGATGCCTTTTGGGCTCACTAATGCATCGGCCGCGTTCATGGATCTCATGAATCGCATTTGCAAGCCTTACTTAGACAAGTTCGTCATCGTTTTCATCGACGACATTCTTATCTACTCGAAGAACCAAGCTGACCATGAGAAACACATTCGCTGTATTCTCAAACTTCTACATCATGAGAAGCTCTATGCTAAATTTTCCAAGTGTGAGTTTTGGCTTCGAGAAGTCCAATTCCTTGGACATGTGGTGAGTGAGCGTGGTATCCAAGTGGATCCCGCTAAGGTTGAAGCAGTTATGAACTGGCAAGAGCCAAAGACGCCTACAGAGATTCGTAGCTTCCTGGGATTGGCAGGATATTATAGGCGTTTCATTGAAAATTTTTCAAGAATTGCTGAACCCCTAACTTCCTTGACTAAGAAGAAAGTAAAGTTCGTTTGGGGTCCTAAGCAGCAGGAATCCTTTGATATCCTAAAGCAAAAGTTGAGCAACGCCCAGTACTGACATTGCCAGATGGAATAGAAGATTTTGTGGTTTACTACGATGCATCGCACACTGGCATGGGGTGTGTGCTTATGTAGAAAGGCAAGGTTATTGCCTATGCTTCAAGACAGTTAAAGGTGCACGAAAATAATTACACCACCCATGACTTGGAGTTGGGTGCCGTTGTATTCGCACTAAAACTGTGAAGGCATTACTTGTATGGTATCAAGTGTGTGATCTATTCTGATCACAAGAGCCTTCAACAAATGTTTAATCAGAAGGATTTAAACATGAGGCAACGCCGTTGGATGGAGACTTTAAATGATTATGATTGTGAAATCAGATATCATCCCGGTAAGGCGAATGTAGTCGCTGATGCCTTGAGTCGAAAGGAAAGGGTGAAACCCATCCGAATCAATGCCAAGCGCATGGAGATAAAGAACAGTTTGACTGAAAGGTTGTTAGCTGCACAGAAGGAAGCTGTGTTAGAAGCTAACTATCCTAACGAAAAGCTAGGGGTAACTGAAGAGCAGTTAACTCTTAGCAAGGACGGAATTCTAAGATTAAATGGACGAATATGGGTTCCAATTTATGGAGGGCTTCGAGATGTCATCCTCCAGGAAGCCCATAGTTCCAAATATTCCGTTCATCCTGGAGTCGATAAAATGTACCAGGATTTAAGGGCAAATTATTGGTGGATGGGCTTGAAGAAGTCTGTAGCCACCTATGTAGCTAAATGCTTGACATGTGCGCAAGTCAAAGCCGAGCATCAAAAGCCGTCAGGTTTGCTACAACAGCCTGAACTTCCTACGTGGAAGTGGGAAATGGTAACTATGGATTTTATCACCAAGTTACCTAAGACGAGGAAAGGAAATGACACAATATGGGTGATCGTTGATAGACTGACTAAGTCAGCACATTTCCTACCCATTAAAGAGACTTATAGCTCCGACATGTTAGCCCAATTATACGTCGATAAGATTGTAGCCTTACATGGTATACCTGTGTCTGTTATCTCTGACAGGGATACTAGATACACGTCTCATTTTTGGAAAAGTTTCCAACAATCTTTGGGCACGCGTTTGAATTTTAGTACGGCTTACCATCCTCAGACGGACGGCCAGAGTGAGCGTACTATTCAAACGTTGGAAGACATGCTACGTGCATGTGCGATCGATTTGGGTGGTAGTTGGGATAAGAACCTACCGTTAATCGAATTCTCCTACAACAATAGCTACCATACCAGCATTAAGGCTGCGCCTTTTGAGGCATTATACGGTAGAAAGTGTAGAACGCCCGTCTGTTGGGCGGAAGTTGGAGATGTCCAATTATCAGGACCAGAGATAGTCTTTGAAACGACGGACAAGATTGTCCAGATTCGTGACCGTCTCAAAGCTGCCCGAGATAGGCAGAAGAGTTACGCAGATCCAAAGCGTAAAGCTTTTCACTTCGAAGTAGGTAACAAAGTGTTACTTAAAGTATCACCCTGGAAGGGGGTGATGCGATTTGGTAAGAAAGGCAAGCTAAGCCCGAGATACATGGGACCTTTCGAGGTTATCGAACGTGTCGGGTCAGTTGCCTATGAGTTAAACTTACCTGAAGAGCTCAGTGGAATTCACAATGTGTTCCACATCTGCAATCTGAAGAAGTGCTTCGCTGATGAATCACTGGTTATACCACATACATATGTGCATATAGATGAGAGCTTAAAATTTGTGGAAAAACCATTGTCGATTGAAGACCGACAGGTTAAGAAGCTTCGAAGGAAGCATGTGCCTATTGTAAAGGTCAAATGGGATGCCCGTAGAGGACCCGAATATACGTGGGAGGTTGAGTCCACGATGAAAGAAAAGTACCCTTATTTATTTCAGTAAATCTCGGGGTCGAGATTTCTTTTAAGGGGGTGAGGATGTAACACCTCGAAAATTCACGTCCTATAAAGTGTTGACACGTGTCATATGATTGAACGTGTGAAAGAATGTTCTGAAAGGACTAAAGTTGACAATCATGGAAAGTATGTGAATATACGAGTTCTAAATGTCAACGGTGAATAAATATATTGTACATTAACCCTACACGATGTTTATAGCATCAAACGAATAAATTATGGATCATGCGAAGCTAAAAGTGAGAGATTACAAACTACAGGGGTTAAATGTGTCAACATGTGTAAGTTACACCTCTGAGTGACCTTTTGACAAACCCGAAGCTTTGTAACTGTTAATTATGCTCACTAGAATGCACGATATAAATTTCATAAAGTTTCATTATCGTATGAGAAAGTTATGATCAAATTCGTATGCAAGGGGTTAAAGCGCTAACGTTCAAAGTTATGACTTTTCGGGTTAACCAGAAGTGACCAGGGACTTGGTAAAGTGGGTACAAGTCTTAAAGCCCTTATAGGTAAATAAGAAGGGGTCAAATTGCAAGAAATTAGCTTAATTGACCTTTCGGAAGGGCCAAGAGATGAGATGCAACAACTTGAAAACGTTTTGTCTGGTCAGAGAGCCCAAGCGGGCCGCGTAAAGTCCATCAACACCTTTACGCGGGCCGCATGGCCCGCCCAGATACAGAAAGTTCAAATAGCCTCCTGTATTCACGCAAACTCGACCCAAATCAGATGTTTCACTTCATGTGCGACCCCTAGGCAACCCCTAGAACACTAGGGACACTTGTGGGAGAATTGTGGTCAGTGGTAGACTTGTGTGTCAACATTCTATGGTGGATTAAACACTATAAAAGGCCATAAAGTTGCAACTCAATCTTCACACCTTTCTCTTGCACTTCTGATCATTCTTGGAGCTCCAAATCAGACTCAAGTGGTCATAATTCGTTCAGAGGACTCTTGTAAGTTTGCTTAACCTTCTTTAATTGAGTTTAGCTTAGTTATTTAGCTAAAAGTCAAACCGTCGTAATTACGGTTTGACTTCGAGATTAATTAATAATGGCTCAGTCAAATCTCGAATTAAAAGTACCTTTAAGTAGGTAATTATGTGGGTAATAAACCCTCAAAAGGGTTCCCCCTGATTCCTACTCTAACTAGGTCAAATGTCGGGTCAAACTTGTTATTAAAAAGTCAACAGGATGCTTAATTTACAATTTATGCATGATTAGAAATGTAAAACACATATAACCTGTTTGATCATCAATATAACTTGGTAATGAATGTAAGAACATGTCTAAACATGTTCAACCCGACAATTTTCAGTAGAGACCCGGTTCGGAACCGAAAGTCGCATAGTTTGACTTTTGCTTTGACTTTCAGTTCTGACCCATTATGGTATGTTTTAGAAATGCCTTAGAGCTTTATTTGGACCAGGTTACATGCTAGTATAACCCTCTGTGATTATACACCTCGGATCATTAGTTATCCAATTAATACGCAAGATTCCGTTAATTGCCCATATGTTGACCATTATGCCCTTTTCACCTTAAAACATGATTTTTGAAAATGTAAAAGTGTAGAAACCTTAGTTACTGATATATAAACTTGTATGCAAAGTTTGACATCAGTTTGAGGTGTAGATTGAGAGTTATGCTCATTAGCGTAATTAAGAAGCTTTATGTTAATAAAACGGCGTAATTAGCGTATAGCCTAATTAAACCTACTTTTTGATATCAAAATTATTACCCACAGATGTAATATATTATTTAGGAATTTTTGAAGATTTTTAATTAATTTTAGGCTGAGCATAACTCATAGTCGTAGGCTTAATCCGGTAATTGTCGGTTTTGCCCTAACGGGCCATAAAATGAGTTTTACATATCTAAATGACTCCAAACATTTTTCTACTGATCACATATGATAAATAAATTATTTTGAGCCTCCTGGAATAATAAAAATATCAGCTTTATGTATTGTACCCGGAAATGGCTTCTAATCGCCATTTTTAGCGTTTTTAACGCATAGTATGTACTAAAACTATTTTTAAACATACAAGGGTGATACCTACTGATATTAGAGGCAAATTATAATATTTTAACAGTAAGCAAAAGTTGTTTAACTCAGACTTCAGTTTTGAGTTTTACGGCTTATATGAAATTACCAAAATGCCCCTACGGTGCATAGTTTGGTTATAATTGATAAATTTCACATATATACAATAACCTACTGATATAACTTAGCAAATTGATTATCTTTGCTGATTACATCAGACCTGTAACTCAGGATATTACTTAAACTCTTTTATCACCTTATAAATGACCAAACTACCCCTACGGGGCATTGTTTGTGTTTAAATTCATTTCGGGTATAATAAATGATATCTTACTGATGTCACAACATATTTGGAGCATATTAACTTAGGAAACCTGTAAATGGCTCTCATTATTACCCGTTACGCTTATTAAGCGTTCGGTTCGGTTTATGTAACTAGTTTACATAAATTAGCCGAAACGGGTCAAACATTATCGGTTTTATCTCAAAATCCAGAATGTGTATAATACACCCATATTAAACAAGTCTTCATACTTGTTGGGTCTAAAATACATTCTATCCGGTCATCGCTTAATCGTGCGTACGAACCGTATCTTTGAAACTAACCGGTCTAAGCTTTAGCTTAATTAAAGACCCGTTAGGATTCTAATAGGTTATTATAAACCTTCGTTCCAGATTAGGAGTACCAGTAAAAGCTACTTGCATTTTGCTTATTGTGATTATTACATTGCTCAGGTAAATACTTTTAACTTATTTTCCCTATACGGGCTTGGGTTACGGTATATAGTATACCGCTTGATCGGGCATCAAATCTTCCATCGTTGGGTGGTTAATTGAATAATTTGATCGGCTCGTTTAAACAGTCTTGTTTACTTAAAAGCCTTTGGGGGTTAATGACCATGTCCCGGATATCCTTGGCATCATTCATGTAATGGCCACGACCTAAGCACGGGGTGTAGGCGTACACCTGACAGCTGCATATGTAAAAACGGGTATCCCACTTAAAGGAATCAACCTTGTGGGCATTATACCTGTGGTGTGTCTATTGATCTTTAACCCGGTACGTCCGGGCTACTGAACGCATAAGAAACATGTAAATTCGTTCACAAGATTATATATTTAAATAATTCTCCCAAGTTAAATAAAATGTTTATGCCACGTGCATCCAAATCAATTTTCAATCATTTTCTAAAATGAGTCAGTTGATTGTATTTACCAGTGTAAACTGACGTATTTTCCCAAAAAGATTAAATGCGGGTACTAAGCGTAATTGGCTGGGATTTCTCCTTAGCATCGATAGAAGTCTCGCAAGCTTAAGATGCCTACCGTTTGTTGAACTATTATTTGTTTTTGATCCTTCTGTGGACAAACTTTCAACTGTTGTGATACACGATATTACAATTTTATTAAAGTTGAATTATATCTTTTATTTGCTTCCGCTGTGCATATTTATATTGTGTTGTTTGACTATTATGTTGCCAACCACGTCACGATACTACCCTACCGGGCCCACCGGTGACACGTGGAAATCCGGGGTGTGACACCTACAAAACAAAACTCAGGTATTGTTAATATAATCTAACCAGGGTATCGATTCAGCATATGTGTGCAGGATGTAGGATAAGGATATTTACCTGGTTAAGGAAAGAAGTCATGAAATGGCTAGATTCCATGAAACCAAGGTTCTCATAGGAAAAGACTTCAGCGATGACGGGAGAATCAGATTCTTTCCTCTTACAGGAACTAGAAGCATGGAGCTTCGCTGCTGAGGAAGGCTTGGGCATGGCTGCATGTTCAGAACTAGTTGAAGGCTTGGATGCTATGGAAGGCTTGGAGCTAGGCTCTTTCTTTACTGGAACGGTTGCTGGGAAACTGTCAAGCTCTTCCAGATCGATAAATTTGAACAAGTTTGCTGGAATCTACATAAAAGGGAAGTAATTTCAATTTTTATATGTCAATACATCAACTAACCTAACATGTGCAGAAATGCATTTAGAACATACATCCTTACCCGACGTATTGGAGGATGAATGCTGACTTGAACTTGAGTGACTAAGCCAAAAAACAAACCCACTCAGCTAAAGAAAAATCTGATCGGATGTTCCAATCAAATGGCCAGATAATGTACCATCAGGGAAGGCTCCAGAGGAACGTAGAGCGGCCATGTTCGCATTATCAAAATTGCAAACCTCTTTCTCGGGCTTGCCAAGCAGATTGTGTGCCATGAAGGTAGGCTTGGAGTCGCCGGAGCATGAACGAGTGCGTTTTGCCATGAGATCGGTGACGACGGAAAAGATGCACAAAGAAAGAATAGAGAGAGAGGGAATACCTGAATGGTCCGATACAATGTGATAATTAACATGAAGAAAGTAGAAGATATAGGGTGAAGATAGCTAACTATGAGAAATACTAGCCTTGAAAGCTGCATCAGGTCACATCACATCTCTATCCATTAAGACTTCAGATAACGTCGGAAAAATACATCTGTTAAAATCAAAGGATCCCAACAGCTATATTTTTTGGGACAATTGTTGTGGGTGGAATTTTCTAACCTATATCCCGAAATTATATCCTGACTTTATATGTCTATTTTCGCTGCCAGGATACTGGACCAGGATATTGGTAACATCCTGCGAGGGTATCCTGCGTGCTGTTAACAATTTGCTTTGGCTGCAAGGTATAAACGGTCATGAGGCTTGGTCTCCCTGAAGAATAGGTCAAGGTGGTTACAAGAAAGACGTTGGAAGCTTGGAGAAGGGGTTTACAACGGTCAAAAGGGAATATTCGCAGGATCCCAGAATAATAGGGGAATATCCCTGATTTTAGCATAGTTTGTTATTTCTTGTAACTATAAATAGGAGTGCTGGATCAGTAGGTTGACATACATAGTCCCGTCCACTTTTGTACACACATTGCAGCTACGATCACCATCTCAATCACAAACACTCACGACACTCACAAATCACAATCATTGTAACACTTAGAGCTGATCCGTGCACTATCCTGAAGCTGTATCTTGTTGTTATTCAATCAATAGGAACAAACAAGGCAGCTGACTATTGTCAGCTCCCGAGGTTTTATGCCGGCAATCTAGAAAGATCAAGGGCTTTCCTCGTACATCTCGTGTCAATTTTTACTTTACTTGCATTTCGTTTACAAATTGATATAGTTCTGTATCCCGGAACTATATCCTGAAACTGTTTACATTTTCAACAAAGTTAACACATTTTTACAAGTTTACATAGCACACTACCTCACAAACTAAGTTTGATCACTAAATTGCTTCGGTAATTTTTGACCAAAACAATAGGTTGACGGCACAGCTTTCATATCATGGATCCAGGGTCTACCCAATATGATATTATAGCAGGATAAGGAGTCCATGACAAAAAAGCGTTGCATTGAGTTGACCCCATCAACATACACAGGCAACTTTATCTCTCCTACGGTATTCTTGGCTTCCCCACTGAACCCAACAAGCATAGTGGATTTCGAAGTAATATCCATCGGGGATACGTTCATCCTCTTCAGTGTTTCCAGCTGAATTATGTTGACGGAGCTGCCATTATCCACCAGTATCCTGCGCACAAAATGATTAGCAACATATAAATTTATTACCAAAGCATCATGGTGAGGATCCTGGACAGTATCCCTGTCATCACTATCGAACGTGATCACTTTATCAGTCGTGAGGGTTGGCATCCTGGTTGGCTTATCTCCCCTTTCTGCCTTTTCGTCGCAGAATATGATGTCCCACAAATGTCGGATCCTCCTGAAATGAAGTTAATTATCTTGGCAATGCAATCCTCAGTAACATGTCCGAAATCCTCATGGAAGGCACACCATTTGGACTTATCCTTCCAATCAGCTTTTGTTGATTCTTCCAGGGCCACCTTGCTTTGTCTCCTAAACCCTTCATAGCATACATCAGTTCAGGTATATTAACAGAAAAACAATATTCTGACAACTCAGGATCCTCGTCTTCAACAGCATTCATTTTCTTGCTGTTGTTCCTGCCATACGGTTTAGAGTGATATGGTTTGTACGAGGATTCTGATTTCCTGTTGGTTGACTCATAGGTTGTGGATGAATTCATCCTCTCTTGCATCTTTTTGTCATCCTCCAGTCGAATATATCTTAAAGCCCTGTTCTGAGCTTCATCCAGGTTCCTGCAGGGATTCATTACAAGATCGTGGTAAAATTGAGAATCTTTTTGCAATCCCATCTTGAAAGCCTTCACAGCTGTTGCAAAATCAAGATGTGGGATAACTAAGGATTCCTTGCTATACTTGTTCACATAATCTCTCAAGGATTCCTGAGGTCCTTGAGTTATCCTGTAGAGATCACTGGTTAATTTTTCAAAACTTCGACTGCAAGAAAATTGACTATTAAATAAATTGACCAAATAAGCAAACGATGTAATTGAATGAGGAGGAACGTTTAAGAGCCATTTTAAGGCCGATCCTGTTAAGGTAGAACCAAAACTCTTACAGAGGCATGCTTCCTTGAGGTCTGGAGGGATAGGGTTGATTTCCATCCTTTCCCTATACTGGGCAATATGCTCTTCAGGATCCGTAGTTCCGTCATAGAGCTTCATGTTGGGGGTCTGAAATCTTTTTGGGATTTCAGCATCACAAATAGGATATGCAAACCGAGAATCTTGTGGCTATCCTGGGATACTTCTTGGATCGGATGGATTACTCCAGCTACACTGGATATCATGTCCTTTAACTTCTGAAGCTCCCTGGAAAGTGCTGATGTCATACCTGCATCCTGCGAAGATCCAATACCATTAGTAGCAAGAGTATTATTATTATTATTAGACACGTTACCAGTCTGAGGATTCTGGCCATATCCTGAAGCATATCCTGAACTTCTCACAGTCGACACTCTAACTGAAGAGGGTATCTCAGGAGTATGATTCTGGGAATGACTAGTAGGGCTGGCAATTCTGACACGAACACGATAACACGACACGAACCTACACGAAGTTAACATGTTTCGTGTTTGACTTTAACAGGTTTCGTGTCTAAACAGGTCGACACGATAAGACCTGTTTAAATTTTGTGTCTAAACAGGTTAAAACCCGTTAACCTGTTAAGACCCGTTAATGACCTTATTATAATTTTAAATTAAAAATATATCAAATATTGGGGTGGGAACATGTGGAGTCAGGGTATACCCCAAGTTTTGAAAATTCCTTCACACTTCAGTTTACGCTCCAAAAAACCAAACAAACCCTAAATTTCCTTCTTCACTAATTCAGTCGCCGGCACCGTTCACCCCTACGACCTTCATCGCCGACGCCGCTCACCCCTTCGACCTTCATCGCTGGACATCGGCTAATCGAAACTTCATCGCCACTCATCCCTTCAGTAAATCATCATCATCGTTCTTCACAGTTAAGGTAAATCATCGTCATGGTTCTTTAAAACTCGTTTTGTACGCTAATCGAACATTCATATGCTGTTCAAAAGTCGTCTGGTCTTATTATATGCTTAATTGCTTTGGATATAGTTGCTGCTCAAAAGTCTTTTAGCAGCTAACATGTTTATAGTTAAATTAGATTACCCAATGATTATTTCTATACAAGGTGTAACAACCCTCATAAAAATATTCTCGACAACATACCGTAATCAAAACCAGAAATGCACGTGATAAAACTTGTATATTCAAGCTGGAAAATTTAGCGATTAAGGAATCTTGGCATTCGATGAACGAAATCGCATAAAAATAGTCTTATTAGATTCGCAATTAAAAACGAATCATGTAAGATCAAGACCCAACCATACGCGATAAGTATC
>JARYGA010008765.1:0-69680 GCA_030545235.1 Helianthus tuberosus | reverse complement strand
AATGGTCACCCAATCATCCCCAAATAAGGATCAGGATCACGGTAGCTCACCCAAAAGCCAAGACCTGTTGAAGAGTCCTTTTTCAGAACTTTGTAGGTTCACTGATCCTGAAGTTGATCAGTTCTTTACTCATTTCCCTCCGAGAACAGTATTTCGTCCATTCGATTATTCACTCAAAAGCGACTCAGTATCCCTTGTTTGGGTTTGCTTTCTGGCTGCACCGTTCCAGATTGGCTACTCCTACCCCTTCCCCGAGTTCACTCAAAGGTTTTTCACATTGACCGGTCTGTGCTATAGCCAGGCCAAGCCGATGCTGTGCATGGTTTTTATATACTCTCGATCAAATCATAAGGGATGAAGGATTGAATTTCAATCTTTCTGAACTTTCACGTCTGTATAATCTTGTTTCTCATGGATCCCACAGATTTTTATTCAAATCCAAACCTCAACAACCACTCGCACTCCTCAAAACCACCAAAACTGATACCTCCTGGAGAAACCAGTTTTTCTTCATGAGGAGAGACATTATTCCTTTAGGGAATACTCTTCCAAAAAAGTGTACTTTGAAGGGTAGGATATAGGATCCTTAGGGTAAAAGTGTAGGGATTTTTTTTTTCTTTTATGAGGATAACTAATCCTGTTTTATTTACTTGTGCAGTGAGCAACTTCTCTTCTCTTGCCGATCAACCTTGGATTGAACAAAGACTAGCTGCATTTTGGGCGTTAGACTCCACTGTAAGAACATTCAAGCCAAAGGCAAAGGATCTAGAAGACACCACATCCACATCCTTCACAATGTTAAGTAAGTACTCATGTGTAAATAAATAAAATAAAATAAAGTTAGAGGATAATGAATACTTATCTTTATATTTGCTGAATAGGTGTTTATAATTTTGCTTCTAACTTTGCTTCAAAATTTGATCTGGGCGATATAAACAGCATGATTTCTCCTCGTTCACTCAAGAAAGAGCTGGCCAAAGGCCAAAGCCAACTAGAGCACAAGGTCGTGTCCACGCGAGCTAAAACTGGATAAAAAATGAAGAAGCCATCAGAGCCTGTCGAGGATAGCTTCCAGCTTGAACGCCAATTTCACGATTTCATCACTGATGTAAGGATCCTGGATCCTCATAATTGTTCTCAGACTGCTGCTAAGGATCATTAATCCTAAGTTCTTGTTCTTGTAATCTACAACAGTTTGTTCGCATCAATGCTCTCCAAGAGAAGAATCTTGTAGATACGGAGGAAAAGCTAGTTGATCTTCATTCCATAGCTATTGCCAAGGAAAAGAAGATTGCCCAACTGGAGAAGGAGGTCATTGGCTTGGAGAAAAAGATAATGGTGGCATAGATACAAGCCAAAAAAGTTGAATTAGAGACTTCTGAAGAAGCCAAAGTCTGTGCTGCCCACACCGTTCTTCAAGCTAGGATCAAGATGGCTCAAGAAGCTATGGATCCTACATTTGGCCGCTCTGCTAGGAACATCGATGGATGGAAGCTGGCTCTCCTCAACCTGGGTGGTGATGGCGATATGGATCAGGTAATGGCTCTGGAAGCTAGACCAAGTGGAGCAAAGGAGCATAAGAAGGATGATGGAGATATAGTAGGTTGTGATGCAGCAGGTGGTGAAGCTGCAGCAGTGGGCGATGAAGGATGTTGATGCCTAGGCCTGAGCACACTTTTTAATGGTTTTTTTGTGGTTTATGATGTTTTTGTTTCTAAACAATATGGTCTGTAATAACTCCGAACAATAGTTTTTAGGTTTAAGGATCATTGATCCTTCAGACAATAAGTAAGATGACAAAGGTGGAGGGATCCTCTGTTTGGGGGATGAAGCCTTTGTTATCCTGTCGTTTACTTTCCTGCACTTTAATTTCTGCACAAACATTATAACTGTTAGATAACCCTATACGGCTTGGGTGGATGGTCCACGTTTTGCTGGTGAAGTCTATGCTGGGCACTTTTGGCATATATTAATGGGTTTAATAATATTAAACTTTTTGGCTATGGTTGGTGTTGTACATTTATCCTTGATGTTTTTTACTTGTTATGCTTGTATTTCCATATTCAAGTATATTATTTGTAAGAATCATCAAAATTTTAGAAAATCATAAGTTGTTAAAAGTTTGATGATATTAGGTTTAATAGAAAACTTTAGTTATCTCTAAGAATATGGATCATAAATCCTTAGTTGGAAAGAATAGGATGTAATCAATAAAATAAGGCTAAGGATAAAACATACCAGAGAACCCAAGTTAGGATTCTATAACCTTATAAGTTACTACTGAGCAAACATACCAATAAAATTAGTTAAGGTTTTAAGGATTTAGGATCCTTATTGATAGAACTTGCAAACCTTTTGTGACAACTGGCACGAAACCGGTTGTGACAACTGTGCTCTGTAATCGATGTACAATGTAGAACAATGTTAATTATTAATAAAACAATGTGTTTTTATGTTATTATATGTGTAATTGTGTTTGATGATTTTACGATTCAATTCGATTCCAATTTCAAGCTTTAAATCGCTTTCTGGAAGTTATACGCAAACTGGTAAGTAAACGCAGTCAGTTTAACACGAAAAACACTCCGGAATAGTGACATAGGCTTAACATACCTAAAATAACCTTTACATAGCTTAGAAATAAGTTTTGGATGGTTTGGTGTGTTGAAAGCAAGTCTATTCGATCGCATGGACTATTTGTGTCAAACTGCGAAACTATACTGATTCGTATGGTAACAAAGATTCTGGAACTTGATCATAAGCTAAACATACCATAAATAACCTAAACATAGCTTAGAAATAAGCTTTGAGGGGTTTGATATGCGAAAACATGCTTATTTGATCTTACAGGGACTTAAAGTGTCAAAAACAACGTAAGTTTGCATTTTCGCGCATATCTTACGTTCTGACCATATCCGGACACCCAAAAATTTTTGTAGACACTAAAATATTTTTGTTTTAGTGATCGGCATGCAAAAATACCGTTCGTCGCTCAATTTGGATCGTTTTCGCGTCCGTTTGAGTTTCGTCGTAATTTGACGAACAACGCGACCGTACGACCAAACGAACCGACATCTGAGATATTTTTGAGCATGTTTTGAGTTCCCAATACTTTAACTTCATTTTAGAGCCTTGAAATGAGGTTAACGGGGCTTAAACATGTCAAAAATGAGCCGAAATGCAAGTTTTACAAGTTCAGGGGCTAAAACTTTCATTCTTCCAAAGTATCCCTGGCGGCCCGCGTGAGCCTGGCCTTATCCTTATGCGGCCCGTGTCAGTCTTGCAGATCAGAAACATTGAATCTAGTCATTTAGCTCGAATTTGATGGTTTTGATCTCTAGTTTTCAATGCTATGGGCCGGTTTGTGTGGAGAACAAGTCCCCCAATCAATCTTTAACAATTGTATGGCCTAGATCATTCCCTCCTTGCCAAGAAATGATCCTAACGGTTTGCGAAAAACTATATAAGGCCATGTCTCTCATTCTTTTTTTTCCTCACATTTGGTCTGAGATTTCTCTAAGTGGTTGTGATCATTCACTACCTACCTAAGAATACTTAGAACCAAATCTATTTGGACCCTTTGTAAGTCCTCTTTCATTCTTTTATTGCTTTCTTAGCTTAAAAGTCAAACAATGTTTGACTTTCAGCTTTGACCACGAGTTGGTCAATGAGAAGTTCGTTCTAACTTCGCAACGTGAGCGTAATCACGATGGTTATAGTCCTTAGTGACTATACCTACTGATTACCACGTTGACTAGGCATAGTGACGAGTCGTAGTTTTGGTCAAAATGCGCATTTAAGCGTCTTTTGCAACCAAAATACTCTTGCTATCAAAACACTTTGTTTTGATATCAAAACACTTTGTTTTGATATCAAAACACTTTGTTTTGATATCAAAACACTTTGTTTTGATATCAAAACCTGTTTTCTAAATTAGTTAAGCATGTTTTAACATGCTTAGCTCGTCACTTTTAGTTTAGTGCTTGTTTAGAGTCGTAAGTCAAGCGGTCTAAACCACCGCTTAGACTTTCGAACTCGACCCGTTTGGTCGATCATTAGGATCCGACCAAGCATGATTAGTGACCATAGTTGCATAGGGAATAACCTTCCGAGGTTATACCTTATGGTCACCTAGTTTAAGTAGTTGTATGATAGGTAGTTTATATGCCTTAGGTAAATTACCAAAACACCCTTTTCATGTATAATTGGATTTTAAGCATATGTAACCTAACTGATTATGCAACCTATTTAAACATGTTTAGGCATATAATACCTGTCATAGGACTAGTTAGACGTCTCGAACGCGTCTTACGCGAACGACGCGTTAAAGTAGCATAAGCTACCTTAATGGGTCGTAACGGGTAGAAAGCACTCATTTGGTTTACAAGACCTCATTCTGTCCGATCTTCCGATTTAGGTGTCAATTTATTTTCTAGTGATCCGATTATTAGGTGCTGTTTGAGTTCCTTGGTTTGTCTGAGCTTCGCTAAGTTCTTTAGATCAAGGATACCCTTCTATTCAATGTGAGTACATAGTTCCCCTATTTTACTGTTTTCAATTGTTTTGGGGTGATTCATATGTATTAAAACGATTTCGATATTTAAACGATGGTTTCAAAAACGATAAAGATGGTTTATATTGAACTAATAACGATTTCGATAATGTGAACGAACTTGTTGGTTGTAGTTACATAACGAATGACATTCATTAATTTTGGCCGAACCGATCAGTATTAGGTTATGGTACCATAGGATCTGACAAATCCCGTTATCAGACTACACCCTTGGTTATGTGTGGGGCTTATGTAGGTAACGACCGAATCTGTGATTGTTAACTTACCCTTTGGTGGTTTGTTAATACGAAAAATGAGGTAGTCGAGTCACGAAGGTTTGAATGTTATTAGCGAGACGACCAAAAGTGGCTTCACAATTAAAACGAATACGATTTTGGGACGAATTAAACGATTTGATACGACTTAAATGAGATAAACGATTGGTTTTGGGTAGCGATTAGATAATGGGACGGGTGTAGCATGATAAAAGCATGGTAGATACGCCACTGGTACATCTTATATATAAGTGCTTTTATCATATTACATTGCGTGACATTATTTAGTTCAGTTGGGAAACGATTTTGAAACGATATCACACAACGAGGTTTTCGAAATGATATAAACCATACGACTTTTATTAACGAGTTTTTAACGAGATGTTTTACGAATTGGTTTACTAAAATAAAAGGCTTTGAGTTAAGAATCATGGCTACGAGATTTTATAAATTATAACCATCTTGATTTGAGTTAGTTAATCATGTTGCAATGTAATATACTTTTCAAAACAAGGTTTTCGAGGTATTGCAATATATATTAATGAGCCGTGATTCCGATACTCTTTTAAAACCTATGTGCTCGCCAACATTTCTTTTCTGACTTTATTTTTACATATGTTTCAGGTGGTATTGCTTGATGTTGCTTGCTAAGAAGCTTGTGTCACATTGGACCTGGATGTGACAACCCGCACTAAACCAGGTATCCGTACGACTTAACTAATGATTAATTACTGCTTAATTACTGTGCTTGTTTGAACTAGCTAATGAACTGCTACTTGAATACTGATACATGTACTTACCTGGATCATACTTTACTTATCGTCACTACATTATTTACATGTTGAACCCTAGTGACAAACATGATGCACAAAAAGCACAGTAGCACTATAACGGTTAACCTATTGAACGTGCTGATAAAGCCAGCATCAGGCAAACACTGCCTCTAAGGCCTGTACGAGCCAGAAACGTTTTGCTACACTAGTAGTGAGTGTAGGGATATAAGGGTTGTGGAACTGCGTCTCTAGGAATAAGTCACTATGACTGGATGTGCCTAAAACGTACTCTAAGTACAAAACTCAGCACTTTACAAAATAATTCAGCTTTTAGCTAACTAATAAAGTGCCAAAACATGAGAAAAATAACACTAGACACATTCCAAAGTGTCAGGAATGAGTAGTGTCACTCAAAAGAGTAATAACGACACTTTAAAGCTTTATTAAGCGCTTTAACGGATTACTATCCAACCAAACAACCGGACTATACCCGGAACATGAAAATATTGTTATTTTCATTATTTTTCTTTTTCTGAGCCAGTTAGGGTCCCCGTATACCCTAACACCCGCTTTAAAGCACTAAACATAACTAACCAAGTTAGCACTTAACTAACTTGTTTAACCTAACTAATTACCTAATCATCTAGTTGGATTCGAACTAGGTACCCCCCCCTTAACCAAAACCGTCCCCAAGGGGACATACCTTGTACCTTGCTTGATTATTATAATCTTCAATTTTTAATATCCTAAAGACATAACATCCATTGGGTAATGCACTTGTGATTTGCCTATAAGTTAGAAGATTAACACATATGATCATTCATCTCACAATACACCAAGTCACTACTCTCTCTCCCTCTCTACCACTCTCGGCCGAACCCCCCTACAAGCATCCATCCATTTTCGAGTTCCATCTTGCAAGTTCTAATCACATACAGGTGTCGAGGGACGTATACAAGGAGTCTTGGAGCAAGCGGAACGCGAAGGACCTCTTTATCTTGCTTTTATTCACCTCTTTTGCGCATAGATTCTTCCCTAGCCTCGAGCTAGAGGTATAATGCTTAAAACTCGTATTCTAACTAATCTAAAGTGGTTAAAAGGATTTTTATCGGTCAAAACTCGTTAACATACAAGTTGATGCTTTAAAGTTTACTAAAATCACTAAAAATGGTGGTTAATAGCACATAAGATGTGTAAATGATGTAGTATTCGAAATGTATGATTATTTAGGCCTGATCTATGATGTGGTAGCTCGGATCATCGTTTAACCCGGTTTGGTAAGATCATAGATCTTAACATAAGCTTGTTTTGAATGATACAAGGGTTAAAAGGTGAAACTCTACCACACGCGAATCATGAACTTGTGTAAAAGAGTTTTACTTGTAAGAATTTTGTTTAAAACTAGCAGATCTACGTATCTGCAAGTGGTATTTTCAAAGAACCACGTATCAAAGAAATCATGTATTTTAAAAGATAGATCTTACACTAACAAACATGATTTTTATAAACCACAAGTGTGTAAACACTTGTGAAATGAAAAGGTCCGACAAAATAACAGTTTTTGTAAAAGATGACTGGAAGTTGTAAAGACGGATTTTCTCTAAAAACGAGGTTTTTACAAAATCAAATTACCTTATATGAAGATCTACTAAATTTAAGGGGTTTACACCACAGTTTTGGGAAAAACTGCAAGTTCATGTAATTTTTGGCAATTTACACATATGTTGATTAGTTGTTGTGCTGAAAGTTGTTTTAATCAAATAAAGAAAATTGTTGAGTTGATTTGTTAAAGAAAATGATACGCTTGAAAGCGTGGCCACCTCCAGTTACAGAGGAAACTCTGGCGAAATTTTTCTAACAACCTAACACTTAGAACTATTTACACTACAAGTGTTAGAATTATTTTTGGACATGTTTTCAAAATATAAATTTCGCCATGACTTTATTTACTAAGTATTCGGAGGTGGGATTTGCACAGAATTTAACGTGATAAATATATATTTTTCACACACTGTTTATGATTATTTTGTGAAAATACATAAATATTATTTTTAGAGTAAAAATAATATTTACGAACGTTAACGAATCCAAAATAATACGAACGCTTTAACCATAAATATATAAGTTACACCGGTAAGTATATTACCACTCGATTGTTAAAAACGTAACTTACGCAATTACGGAAATATTTACGAACGTGTATTTTAACAACGTATTATTGGAGAAAAATTATGTGAAATTGGAAATATAAACATATATTAAGTGAGACTTAATGACATAATTTGAACGCACATGTATTGAATCCCCCATCCTTGGGAAGGAGATTAACTACCAAGTATATACAGAATGTAAACACGAAATAGTTGTCTAACTATTTCCCAAAGACTTAAACTATAAAGCTAAGGCACGGCCGTCCGTCTAATAGAAATTAGCACCTGTAGGTCGTCGCACAGCTGCGTGAGCAGGAGATACTTGGTAGAGACGCTTCACTGTGAGTTCATGTCCCCCCTTTTCTCTAACTGTTTTCAGTTTTCTTAACTGCGGGGGTGAAATACATGTTACTTTGATTACAAGTACTTTATACATGGTATGGTTAGCGTAAGGAGGTTTACTACTTAGATCATGTGAGTGGGTAGGCAGAAACACCGAGGGACGTAAGCGGTAGATCTATCTGGGTGTAGCGAGCCCAACTCTAGGCCCAACAGAACGGACCTCTGAGAGGCCCAACAGAACGGACCTTGGAGTGACTTTGTACCCGACGCGAAATCTGCTAGGTTGAGTCTTCCTACTTACACTTCACACATACTAATGGCCTTGCAAACCATTGGTGATCTCTTTTTCCTTACACTGCTACATACAAGGGATCTTTTATACTTACAAGTGTTTTACATACTCACTTACACATGAACTCGCTCAACATTATTGTTGATTTTTCAACTTACATGTATTTCAGGAAATTAAAGATCTGGCACGGTATGTTATGTTTTCCCGCTACATAAGGGTTCCAAGATCATCCCAGTTTAGGAAATGTGACTCTTTCCTGGACAAGTCACAACTCTTAAACTGCGCTTGTTTCATGTTACGGTTTATGTTTTTTTTCAAGACAATGTTTTATGTTATGAGGTTGTAAGTCTATAAGACAATGGTATGTTACTCTGCTTTTAAAACTTAATCAAACGGATGATCTTGCATGATTTTATTTCATATAGCTTTGTTATGGTTAAGCTATGGTATTAAGAAGTCACACCAAAATTAACCACGCTTCCGCAAAGCCAGGGTGTGACAGCTTGGTATCAGAGCTCTGATCATAGCGAACTAGGATTCTTTCTCGAGTCTAGACTATGATCACTAGGGCTCTCACGAAAACATTTTACTGCATACCACTTAAGTCCAGATCCAAACTTTTTACAAACAAATGTTGAGCACATTTTATTATTTATAGGCTCAGCCTGGAGGGCTGAGGCTCGGTCTGGAGGATCGAGGCTCGATCTAGGTGACCGAGGTAGTTGAGCACGTTGATTTATTATAGGCTCAGCCTGGAGGGCTGAGGCTCGGTCTGGAGGATCGAGGCTCGGTCTAGGTGACCGAGGTAGTTGGCTAGTGAGGCTAGGAAGAGTAGGCTCAGTCATGAAGGCTGAGGCTCGGTCAAGGGGACCGAGGCTCGATCTAAGAGGTCGAGGTGGATGATAGAGCAGTCATAGAGACTGGGAGAAATTGGCTAGTGGGACTAGGAGAATGATTTGAATGCTTACTTGGTGACTTATGTGATTATATGATTATATGATTGATTATTATACGTATATGCGTTTGTGTTACAAACATCATGCTTTCATCATATACTAGAAAGATGGACACTACGAATCCCATGGCCATAGTGTCAGACGACATAGTTTCATCGAAGCACGAGGTGTACATTTCCGATACTACCGGCACAGACAATGACGACTTTCAGCCCTTTTGCGCTGCCTGAAGTCGTAGCAGAGCCTACTGATGGCCATCTTGTTGGGAGTTTGCCACTCGCGGTGATCCCTGCTCCTGTGCCCCTTGCCGCTTATCCTGTTGATGATATGCCCCCCCCCAACGTGGCCTCTAACGACGATAACGACCTACTAGAGGAGGACCCATTCGAGGGCAGGACACTATTGCTGCTGGTATTAGACTACTGCATGCGGATGCTTCTGCAGGGGAAACTCATGCCAATTCCCCTATCCCAGACTCATTTGAGTTTCTGACATCCGCATCTTTGAACATACAGGG
Organism: Helianthus tuberosus; assembly: GCA_030545235.1. Taxonomy (NCBI): domain Eukaryota; kingdom Viridiplantae; phylum Streptophyta; class Magnoliopsida; order Asterales; family Asteraceae; genus Helianthus; species Helianthus tuberosus. The sequence continues at coordinate 59,823 of JARYGA010008765.1, read as the reverse complement.
AGTGCAGCACCACTCACACGACGCCGACCCTGATATGGCGTCATCAGCTGCCCCAGTTCTCGCACACAGATTTGAGTTTGATCGCGATATTGAGGACGATTCTGTTTTTCCACCTGGTTTTGATCCAGACCATGACATTGAGTTCATGCACTTAGACCAGCCTTTGGAGGATCCTGTAACCCCTGTGTTTGTTGATCCAGCTGATCTTGAGATGGAGTTTGTGATCCGGAGCCAGCCATGGCCCCTGAGCCAGGCGTTGCTCCTGACCCCGCATTGTAGCATGACCCTGTTCATGCCGATGCACCTGCTGTTGCTCCTTGATTGATCATCTTCATGGACGAGAAAAAAAAATTTGGGGTAACTGTGCAAGACAATTTATTATTACGGGGGCCCACATAATAACGACTTGTAGTGCACAGAAATCCTGGTGGACTCTGCGGGTCAAGCTAATGAAAACCAATGTAGCAGGAAATATCTAAAACACGAATGACCAAGGCGAGGCGATGTAGCCTCGAGTTCATTCTATTACAAGCAACAAGCCAAATTGGCAAGCCTATGTGAAGGCTCAGAAATTTATTTCCCCACTCATACATTGAGTCTATTTGCGTGTGAAATTGGGTGATTACATGATGGCTTATGTTGCTATATACACCTCATAGACAATTGAAACGTTGTCTAACCCGCTTCACACCACTTCGACAAAAGGGAATGTCACCCAGACGTGACACAAACACTAGTACGTTGCCAAGGACAGAAGCCGAGCTGCAAGAACGCATCTCACAGATAAATGCACGACATGAAGCCCTCCGCTCTAAGTACAACGATGGCATTACTGGAAATAACCCTCCAACTGGCTGCACCTATAAACAGTTCCTGAACTGCAAAGCCTTTGAACTTTGACGGAACAGGAGGCGCCGTTGCATTTGTTCGTTGGTCCGAAAATACCGACTCCATTCTAAGAATGAGTAACCGTTCGCCCCAACAGAGTGTTACCTATATCTCGGGGATATTTCTAGATGGCACACTCTCTTAATGGAACCTCCAGGTTCAGACCCTTGGCACAGACGCTGCTTATGCACTGAGCTGGGACGAGCTCAAGGAAACGATTGAGAAGAAATGTTGTTTTAGGACTGGAATTTAGAAGCTTGAGGTGGAGTTCAGGAATTTGAAAATGGACGAACCAGAAATTCCTGAACTTATCCAGCGATCGCACGACTTATCTAGGGTCGCCCCCCCTACTTAGTCAAACCGGAGTTCAAAAGGATTGAACGATTCATTTGGACACTTGCACCCCAGATCAGGGGTATGGTTACTACCTCAAAGCCCTCAACCATTGCAGAAGCTATCAATATGGGTGATCTATTTATAACATGAGATGTTATGTGATTGATAACATGAGATGTTATGTGTTGATATTGTTGTATACTTACGTACACTCTACTTATTATGACCAAACCTACGTGAAACATCTTTTAGAAGATGCCGCCGAGACGTGAGACACACATGCCTACTAATGAGGCAGAACTCCAGCAAATCATCGCTGCTGCCATTGCACAATACGCCGCCTCTCAAGGAGGGACTAGTGGAAGCAACTCTGGCAACAACAATAATCCACCTCATGGATGCACCTACAAGCAGTTTCTAGACTGCAAACCGGTCAACTTTGATGGCACAGGAGGTGCTGTCGCCTTTGTTCGTTGGGCCGAGAAAACTGAATCTGTTCTTCGCATGAGCAAATGTGCGCTAGATCAGCAAGTCACCTATATCTCAGGGCTATTCTTGGATGGAGCCCTCTCTTGGTGGAATCTGCAAGTACAGACACTTGGCGAAGCTGCTGCCTACGCGCTGACCTGGACCGAACTGAAGGAACTCATGCGCAAAAAGTACTGTTCCCGCGCAGAAATCCAGCGTTTGGAGACCGAGTTCTGGCACTTGAAAATGGACGGTCCAAAGATAGTAGAATACGTTCAAAGGTTCCATAACTTATCGCATGTGGTACCCTACATGGTCACTCCTGAGTTCAAGAGAATTGAACGCTTCATTTGGGGATTAGCTCCTCAAATCATAAGCATGGTAACCTCATCCAAGCCTGCAACTATTACTGAGGCGATTGATTTGAGCGTAGCACTCACTGAGGAGGCTATTCGCCTGAACAAGTTTGACGAAATCAAGACCAAGAAGGCAGAGACTCACGTCGAGTCATCAGGAGGTAAGAAACGGAAGTTCTCGAACTTTAAGCAGGGCGCCAGTGTGGTTGTTAAGAAAGGAGGATCAGACACGCCAGCTCAGGTTACAGCTGGTAGAGGAAAGAAAGGAAAAGGGTATATGGGCACCCAGCCCAAATGCAACACCTGCCAGCGCCACCATTCTGGTCATTGCGGGCCAAAAGTATGCGAAGCATGTGGGAAACGTGGCCACTCGAAGGACACTTGTTGGGCCACTGCTGGTCAGGGAGGCCAGGGAGGATTTGGGAATAGGAATAATAATCGTGGTGGTAATCGCTCACAAGGAAACTATGGAGGAAACGGGAATCGAGGCAACTTTGCGAACCAAGCTGGCAATGCAAACCAAAACAACAACCAAGCTGGAAATGGAAGTGGAAACGGGCAAAGACTTGGATGCTATAACTGCGGTGATATCGGGCATTTTAAGAAGAAACGCCCAGAGTTAAACCAAGCCCGTGGAAGAGTGTTCCAAATCGAAGCAAGGGAAGCGCGCCAGGACCCCAATGTCGTTACTGGTACGTTCCCTGTAAATCAACGCTATGCATCCGTTTTATTTGATACTGGTGCCGATTATAGCTTCGTATCGTTAGAATTTAAGAATATGCTTGGTTTAGCCGCTAATAAGTTAAATATTCCATACTCAATCGAATTGGCCAATTGGAAGTTAGTCGAAGCCAATGAAGTTATCAGAGGTTGTGTGATCGAATTAGGAGAGCGTGAGTTTGCTTTAGATCTACTACCAGTCCAGTTGGGAAGCTTCGACGTGGTGGTAGGAATGGATTTGTTATCAGGCAACAAGGCTGAGATAGTTTGTCACGAAAAGATTGTTCGTATCCCAACCGATGATGGTGAGACCATTGTTGTTCATGGAGAGAAGCGTGAGACGCCGTTGAGGATTATCAGCTGCTTGAAAGCAAGGAAGTGTTTGAAGAAAGGATGTGTTGCTTTTCTGGCACACATTGTGGATAAAAAGGCTGCTGAGCCAAAGATCGAAGACATCCCTGTCGTAAGGGAGTATCCAGAAGTCTTCCCAGAAGACTTGCCTGGACTGCCACCTCAGAGGCAAGTAGAGTTTCACATCGACTTAGTTCCAGGCGCCGCGCCTGTGGCTAAGGCACCGTACAGACTTGCTCCGTCTGAGATGCAGGAACTGTCGACACAACTTCAAGAGTTGTTAGACAAGGGTTTTATCCGACCAAGCTTCTCGCCTTGGGGAGCTCCGGTCCTGTTTGTTAAGAAGAAGGACGGTAGTTTTCGCATGTGCATCGACTACCGGGAGCTGAACAAGCTGACGATCAAGAATAGATATCCTCTGCCAAGAATCGATGATCTATTCGATCAATTGCAAGGCTCAAGCTTTTATTCAAAGATCGATCTTCGATCTGGATACCATCAGTTAAGGATACAAGAGGAGAGTATCCCAAAGACAGCCTTCAGAACTCGTTACGGACACTACGAGTTCCTTGTTATGCCATTTGGTTTGACAAACGCACCTGCGGTATTCATGGATCTAATGAATAGAGTTTGCAAACCGTACTTGGATAAGTTCGTGATTGTATTCATCGATGACATTTTAATTTATTCAAAGACGAAGGCTGAACACGAGCAGCATCTTAGAGCCATTCTAGAGCTGCTGAAGAAGGAACAGCTGTATGCCAAATTCTCTAAGTGCGAGTTTTGGCTACGAGAGGTGCAATTCCTTGGGCACGTGGTAAATGGAGATGGAATCCACGTGGATCCAACCAAGATCGAGGCGATCAAGGATTGGGAAACGCCAAAGACGCCAACCGAGATTCGGCAATTCTTGGGTTTGGCTGGCTATTATCGAAGATTCATTGAGAATTTTTCAAAGATCGCCCAACCATTGACGCTCCTCACACAGAAGGATAAGAAGTTTGATTGGGGAATCAAACAGGATGAAGCGTTTCAGATATTGAAGGATAAGCTTTGTAACGCGCCAATTTTAGCTCTACCAGAAGGTACTGATGATTTTGTGGTATACTGCGACGCATCGCGTCAAGGACTGGGTTGTGTGTTGATGCAACGCCAAAAGGTTATTGCTTACGCATCGCGTCAGTTGAAAGTGCATGAAAAGAACTATACCACACACGATTTGGAGCTCGGCGCAGTGGTATTTGCACTAAAGATCTGGAGACACTACCTTTATGGTACGAAGTGTACAATCTTTACAGATCACAAGAGCCTACAGCATATATTCAACCAGAAGGAGTTGAATATGAGGCAAAGACGATGGGTTGAGTTGCTGAACGATTACGACTGCGAGATAAAGTATCATCCAGGGAAGGCGAACGTGGTCGCCGATGCCCTAAGTCGTAAAGAGAGAATCAAGCCCATAAGGGTTAGGGCTTTGGGAATGATTATTCGAACCGATCTTTCCTTGCGCATTCGTGCCGCGCAGAAAGAAGCCCTCAAAGAAGGAAACCTTGAAGAAGAATATCTCCGTGGGATGGAGAAGCTACTGGTACCAAACGAGGAAGGAACATTATGCTTCGAGAAAAGGATTTGGGTTCCTCTGTTTGGTGGTGTAAGGAAAGTTATTTTTGATGAAGCTCACAAATCACGGTACTCTATCCATCCTGGAGCGGATAAGATGTACCAGGATCTCAAAGATTATTATTGGTGGCCTAGGATGAAAGGCGATGTTGCTGTTTATGTGAGCAAATGTTTAACGTGCGCTAAGGTTAAAGCCGAATACCAGAAGCCTTCAGGACTTCTGCAACGACCTGAGATTCCCAAGTGGAAATGGGAACAAATCTCAATGGATTTTATTACAAAGCTACCAAGAACGCCAAGAGGCCATGACACTATCTGGGTGATAGTGGATCGATTAACGAAGTCAGCACACTTCTTACCTATCAGGGAGAAGGATAACACTAGCAAATTGGCTGAAATTTACATGAGAGAGATTGTCGCGCGCCATGGAGTACCTCTCTCAATCATCTCTGATAGAGACGGAAGGTTTGTGTCAAGGATATGGAAATCCTTCCAAGAAGCCTTTGGCTCCCAATTGAATCTGAGCACTGCGTTTCATCCGCAAACTGACGGTCAAAGCGAGCGAACGATACAGACTTTGGAAGACATGCTGAGAGCATGTGTTATGGATTTGGGCGGTAGCTGGGACAAACATTTACCTTTGGTCGAATTTTCGTACAACAACAGCTACCACACCAGTATTGGTGTCACGCCATTTGAAGCCCTTTACGGACGCAAGTGCCGATCACCCTTATGTTGGGCTGACGCAGGTGATAGGCAGCTTGCTGGCCCCGAAATCGTCCAAGAGACGACAGACAAGATTGCGCAGATTCTAAAACGCATCGAAGCAGCTCGCCACAGACAGAAGGCCTATGCGGATCCAAACCGGAAACATGTGGAATTCCAGGTTGGAGAAATGGTGTTATTGAAAGTTTCACCCTAGAAGGGTGTGGCACGCTTCGGAAAGCGTGGGAAATTAAATCCGCGCTACATTGGTCCTTTCAGAATTCTGGAAAGAATAGGACTGGTAGCATACAAGTTGGACCTACCTGCTGAACCGAATGGTGTTCACGATACATTTCATGTATCCAATCTAAAGAAAAGTCCAACTCAAGTCACCGTTGCCATTCCCACCGACGAGATGCATGTTGACGACACGCTCCACTTCGTTGAAGAACCTGTTGAGGTCACGGATTGGAAAGTTAACAAGACCCGCCGGAGCAGTGTCAAGCTCGTCAGAGTTCGTTGGAATACCAGACATGGTCCTGAATACACCTGGGAACGTGAGGACCGGATGAAAGAGAAATACCCCCACCTTTTTCCTAAGAACCCTGCATCTTCAAGCAGAACTTAAATTTCGGGACGAAATTTATTTAACGGGGGGAGAATGTGACAACCCGCACTAAACCAGATATCCGTACGACTTAACTAATGATTAATTACTGCTTAATTACTGTGCTTGTTTGAACTAGCTAATGAACTGCTACTTGAATACTGATACATGTACTTACCTGCATCATACTTTACTTATCGTCACTACATTATTTACATGTTGAACCCTAGTGACAAACATGATGCACAAAAAGCACAGTAGCACTATAACGGATAACCTATTGAACATGCTGATAAAGCCAGCATCAGGCAAACACTGCCTCTAAGGCCTGTACGAGCCAGAAACGTTTTGCTACACTAGTAGTGAGTGTAGGGATATAAGGGTTGTGGAACTGCGTCTCTAGGAATAAGTCACTATGACTGGATGTGCCTAAAACGTACTCTAAGTACAAAACTCAGCACTTTACAAAATAATTCAGCTTTTAGCTAACTAATAAAGTGCCAAAACATGAGAAAAATAACACTAGACACACTCCAAAGTGTCAGGAATGAGTAGTGTCACTCAAAAGAGTAATAACGACACTTTAAAGCTTTATTAAGCGCTTTAACGGATTACTATCCAACCAAACAACCGGACTATACCCGGAACATGAAAATATTGTTATTTTCATTATTTTTCTTTTTCTGAGCCAGTTAGGGTCCCCGTATACCCTAACACCCGCTTTAAAGCACTAAACATAACTAACCAAGTTAGCACTTAACTAACTTGTTTAACCTAACTAATTACCTAATCATCTAGTTGGATTCGAACTAGGTACCCCCCCCCCCCCTTAACCAAAACCGTCCCCAAGGGGACATACCTTGTACCTTGCTTGATTATTATAATCTTCAATGTTTAATATCCTAAAGACATAACATCCATTGGGTAATGCACTTGTGATTTGCCTATAAGCTAGAAGATTAACACATATGATCATTCATCTCACAATACACCAAGTCACTACTCTCTCTCCCTCTCTACCACTCTCGGCCGAACCCCCCTACAAGCATCCATCCATTTTCGAGTTCCATCTTGCAAGTTCTAATCACATACAGGTGTCGAGGGACGTATACAAGGAGTCTTGGAGCAAGCGGAATGCGAAGGACCTCTTTATCTTGCTTTTATCCACCTCTTTTGCGCATAGATTCTTCCCTAGCCTCGAGCTAGAGGTATAATGCTTAAAACTCGTATTCTAACTAATCTAAAGTGGTTAAAGGGATTTTTATCGGTCAAAACTCGTTAACATACAAGTTGATGCTTTAAAGTTTACTAAAAACACTAAAAATGGTGGTTAATAGCACATAAGATGTGTAAATGATGTAGTATTCGAAATGTATGATTATTTAGGCCTGATCTATGATGTGGTAGCTCGGATCATCGTTTAACCCGGTTTGGTAAGATCATAGATCTTAACATAAGCTTGTTTTGAATGATACAAGGGTTAAAAGGTGAAACTCTACCACACGCGAATCATGAACTTGTGTAAAAGAGTTTTACTTGTAAGAATTTTGTTTAAAACTAGCAGATCTACGTATCTGCAAGTGGTATTTTCAAAGAACCACGTATCAAAGAAATCATGTATTTTAAAAGATAGATCTTACACTAACAAACATGATTTTTATAAACCACAAGTGTGTAAACACTTGTGAAATGAAAAGGTCCGACAAAATAACAGTTTTTGTAAAAGATGACTGGAAGTTGTAAAGACGGATTTTCTCTAAAAACGAGGTTTTTACAAAATCAAATTACCTTATATGAAGATCTACTAAATTTAAGGGGTTTACACCACAGTTTTGGGAAAAACTGCAAGTTCATGTAATTTTTGGCAATTTACACATATGTTGATTAGTTGTTGTGCTGAAAGTTGTTTTAATCAAATAAAGAAAATTGTTGAGTTGATTTGTTAAAGAAAATGATACGCTTGAAAGCGTGGCCACCTCCAGTTACAGAGGAAACTCTAGCGAAATTTTTCTAACAACCTAACACTTAGAACTATTTACACTACAAGTGTTAGAATTATTTTTGGACATGTTTTCAAAATATAAATTTCGCCATGACTTTATTTACTAAATATTCGGAGGTGGGATTTGCACAGAATTTAACGTGATAAATATATATTTTTCACACACTGTTTATGATTATTTTGTGAAAATACATAAATATTATTTTTAGAGTAAAAATAATATTTACGAACGTTAACGAATCCAAAATAATACGAACGCTTTCACCATAAATATATAAGTTACACCGGTAAGTATATTACCACTCGATTGTTAAAAATGTAACTTACGCACTTACGGAAATATTTACGAACGCGTATTTTAACAACGTATTATTGGAGAAAAATTATGTGAAATTGGAAATATAAACATATATTAAGTGAGACTTAATGACATAATTTGAACGCACATGTATTGAATCCCCCATCCTTGGGAAGGAGATTAACTACCAAGTATATACAGAATGTAAACACGAAATAGTTGTCTAACTATTTCCCAAAGACTTAAACTATAAAGCTAAGGCACGGCCGTCCGTCTAATAGAAATTAGCACCTGTAGGTCGTCGCACAGCTGCGTGAGCAGGAGATACTTGGTAGAGACGCTTCACTGTGAGTTCATGTCCCCCCTTTTCTCTAACTGTTTTCAGTTTTCTTAACTGCGGGGGTGAAATACATGTTACTTTGATTACAAGTACTTTATACATGGTATGGTTAGCGTAAGGAGGTTTACTACTTAGATCATGTGAGTGGGTAGGCAGAAACACCGAGGGACGTAAGCGGTAGATCTATCTGGGTGTAGCGAGCCCAACTCTAGGCCCAACAGAACGGACCTCTGAGAGGCCCAACAGAACGGACCTTGGAGTGACTTTGTACCCGACGCGAAATCTGCTAGGTTGAGTCTTCCTACTTACACTTCACACATACTAATGGCCTTGCAAACCATTGGTGATCTCTTTTTCCTTACACTGCTACATACCAGGGAACTTTTATACTTACAAGTGTTTTACATACTCACTTACACATGAATTCGCTCAACATTATTGTTGATTTTTCAACTTACATGTATTTCAGGAAATTAAAGATCTGGCACGGTATGTTATGTTTTCCCGCTGCATAAGGGTTCCAAGATCATCCCAGTTTAGGAAATGTGACTCTTTCCTGGACAAGTCACAACTCTTAAACTGCGCTTGTTTCATGTTACGGTTTATGTTTTTTTTCAAGACAATGTTTTATGTTTTGAGGTTGTAAGTCTATTAGACAATGGTATGTTACTCTGGTTTTAAAACTTAATCAAACGGATGATCTTGCATGATTTTATTTCATATAGCTTTGTTATGGTTAAGCTATGGTATTAAGAAGTCACACCAAAATTAACCACGCTTCCGCAAAGCCAGGGTGTGACACTGGACGAGGCCTTAGTGACTTAAAAACAGTTATAAACAATGTGTAGTTTGTTTGTTTTGATTTAAAGACAATGTACATTACTTGAAAAATCAATAAAACGAAACTTTTAATTACCATGGTTGTGAAATGATGATTCTGTTACAACACTCCCCGACGTTTCCGTCGCGGTTTTGTTGTTTTAACGCTATCGGGGTGTCACACCAGTAATTTCCATACTATTTTAATAAACGTCAACATTATATGCTTACTGATGTGTACAAAATGAAACATATAAATTACATCAATTGAGGCATAAAACCAACCCTTTTTAGTACTAATGTTGGAAAAAGCACGTTTCTTTCTTCCTTTTGAATTTACAGGACCAAATAAGCTTAAAAGAACAAAAGGAACAAATAAGCAGCCAAAACCAACATAAATACAAGAAGAAGGAATAATGTGAAATGTCTGACCCCTCTGCAACATCCCCAAAGCAAAAACAAGAAGATAGAAACTGACCACGGGGTCGGGCCTAGCTGGGCATGGGACGTGCTCAGCCCTGACACAAGAAGATAAACTCTCTAGAAGCTTCTACGCCCACCACGGGGCCGTGCCCAACTCACCATGGGGCATGATCAACTCTTAGATTTGTAGAATCTTATAGTACAGCAAATAGTTGACCACGGGGCCGTGCCCAGGAGCCACAGGGTCGTGTGGGGCCCTCTACTAACATATGCATTAAATGAAGGAAGATAAAAGACTGGCCACGGGCCGTGCCCAGTGGAACTCAGGCCGTGGCCGGGGCTCTGTTCTGGCTATCAATAGGGGTGTCTGGTTCACTTCAAAGGCATCCCTTGGCAAACCACTTCTCTCCCACTTTACCACCATTAACCACCACTACAACACTAACATCCACCACCATCATCCATCTATCATCTTTAGAGTGTGTAGTAGTCTCGGGATCCAAGATTGATCATAAGAGATCTTGTCAATCAAAGGCTATGTTTGGCTCTTACATCATTGGTGAAGATAAGTCTTTAATGTATTACTTTTGATTTTTAATCTTTCGGCACTTTTTAATGGGGTTTGTATTAATGACTTTAATAACTAGTTTCTTATATTGAAAGTGAATTTTCTTTACCATTTCTTCATGATGTCATTGATTTGCTCATTCGTGTCTTTACGGTCTATATAAAGCGCGTTAACCACCTGGAAGGGGGTTAGGAGGGTGGTTTGGTAAAGTTCTTGTCTCGTTCAGTGTATAGATCCTGCGAGGGCTTGGTTCAAGCTTACTAGGACCTCCTTCAATGCCCCAAAGGTATTGGATGGCGGGGGTGCGAATAGCTTGAAACCCTCATATGTAAACTACTATTAAAACATTAAACCGACTTCTTGGGATTGTATCCATGCTGACTCAAACCACTTAGCTGAGGGTAACATCACCTTCAAAAGAGGGGCCTACCACTTTTCGCATTAATAACTTACTTAATTGTCTTTCAATATTCCGAACCTTTGGGATTGTATCCCCGCTGACTCAAACCACAAGGTTGAGGGTAACGTCACCTTCAAAAGAGAGTCCTGCTACTATAACTAAGATGATCTCTTAAAAAGTCCAAAAGTGAGAAAATCATAAAAGGATACATTAAAGATGAGTTGGATCCAAGTAATTCTATCTTGTCTATTTGTTTTTCATTTACTTATCTTTTTATTTTTAGATTTACTTTCATGTTTAAAAACTCTCTTTTCAAAAACTTAGATCGATTAGACGTTGATGATAAACCGGTATTAAAAGCTCTTGTGTCCTTGGACGACCTCAGTATCTTACCAACACTATACTACGCTCCCGATTGGTGAACTTGACCAAGTGTGTGTTTAGTGTTAGTATAATATCGTGTTTTATAAATTTAAAACTTGGCTAATGCGTAAAACGGGCTTAACATATTAATAAAATCATATCACACTCGACATGCACCACTTACATGTTATACACATGAATTCATGCATGTTTCATACTTCATTATCGCATTGTGGAATACATTAAGCGTTGCATCGAAACGATTACTAAACTCACCGGTTGGACAAGCTGTCTCAGGACAGCTTCAGTATGCAGTTAAAAGATAGATTTAGGGCTTAGATGTAGGTCCAATATCAAAAATACATTAAAACCCAAGTGTGTGAACAAGGGTTTACATTAACACTTTCCGGAAACTAATGTAAGCACTAAAAATTGTCTGAAACGTACTTTAAACGCAGAATTCTGCATATTTCACCAAAATTCAGCATTTAGACATTAAAATAACATGCAGAAAGTGGTATAAAACATCTAGAATAACTTACAAAGTGTCAGGAATGAAAACATGTCACAAAAGGTACTTCATACCTTGGAAAATTCACTACTTAACACTTTAACGAACCGACAACCGAACAATTAACCGAACACTACCCAAAACACCAAAAATAGACTAGAAACATAGTTTTGATGTTTTGAAGCTAGTTATAGTGATAGAACACCTTAAAAATCATAAAATCACTTAAACACATAAACCCCATACTTAAACCCCCTAACTTACCTTCTAACCCCTCATCTTCCAAAAACTAACACTTTACCCCCCCCCCCTATGTAGGCTGCCCCCATGAGGCCCCACAACTTTCTCCATTGACTAGCCCATTGTTTGGTCAAAGAGGCCAAACATTAGGCCCTTTGGTTAATAAGATGTTGGAAGAATTATAAGAGTGACCATTAGGGAAGAAACCTTATTATTTTCACCACTTTTCAAACATCTTCTTCTCCCTCTCTTCTCCTCTGCTCTCGGCCAACATACCATAAACACACATCCATATTTTTCATCCATATTCAAGAAGATACAAGGTTTTCCAAGGATGTTAGAAGATGATCTAAGAAGGTGTGAAGCATTAGAAGTTGAAGGACCATCACTTGGAGCTTTTAACCACCACTTCTTCATCAATCTTCTTCTTCTTGAGTTCTTTACCACTTCCTAGCCACCAGAGCTAGTGGTAAGCTTCATACACTCACTTTTACTCCATGTTAATGTTATGTACAAGTTACACCATCTAAGAAACTAAACTTTAAAAGATGAAGACATGAAAATTTAACATAATCTAAGTGAAAACAAGTGATTTTAGTGTTGTTTGATGTATGTTATGAAGTTGTTGATGTTGATCTTGTGTTTTTAGTTAGATCCATCATGTGTAAGCTTCTTAGAAGCTTAGATCTAACAAGTTTAAGCATGGATCTTGAAAGATCCATGAAGTAACTTGATGATGAACTTGAAGGTCTTCAAAGTAAGTATGAAAATTGTCTTTAAAGTACGTTTTTCATGACCTTGGAACCATTAAACTTATGGATGGTTAATTTTGTGAAATAAAGTTCATAAAAGTTTACTAAAGTTTAACAAGAATGCTTGATTTGGAATATTCAAGTTCATCATAAGATTAAACATGATGATTTTTGTGATTGTTACTTGTGAAATTTGTTGAAACTTGAATTTTGATGATTTAAAGAAAATAAACACATGTTTTAAAAACATGGGAAACCTCCATTTTTAGGAAAAACTATGTCAAAATTTTTATAAATTCTGACACTTAGAAAAATATTTAGTTTGGTGAAACTTTTCTACAAAATTTTTTCAAAAATAACTTACAAAGGTTTCCCTAATTTTTACACCAAATTTCAAGTTAAGAAAACAAAGTTTTCTTCAAAAAAAATAAAAACAACTATAAGCTACTCCTATCACCTTAAGTCCCATCTTCTACCGAATAGTTACCTGGGAGGTAACGGGGTATTATTTGATAGCGTTATTAGGCTTGGCAACCTCACACCGTACCTGAGAGGACGTGCGTGAACTAATAACCTTAATCATGACCAATGCTTTGATAGGGGGAATTGGGGACGGGCAAACAAACTGACGCCATCTTGTACGGTATTGAGTTATTATCAACATTGTTATTAAACTGGACTAAACACTTGGCAACTAAACGTTTTTACAAAAACCGTTAACTCGCTAGCGTTATGCTGATACAGTTGTTTGCATACTCGCAGGTTATAGATATTTGGATGTGGAACTTGCTGTCTGGGATGCTGGAGTGGTCACGGGTCGAGATACTTGGAAACACAAGACTAGACTAATAGGTTACATACACTTGGGCTTGAATTGACTAAATCTTGTATTATGCTTCTACTGAATATGCTAAATATATAAATGATGTTTTGATATACTTTATTTAATAAATGAATGAAAGATTTTATCCAAAACCTTGTGTGAGTTCAATGGGATTGGTGGCTAGATCCTGGTACGTAACACGCCTCGCTGGGGTTTCCGCTTGGGGTATTTTTGGTGGTGTGACAGTTTGGTATCAGAGCCACTGGTTATAGTGAACTTGGTTTTAAAACGTTTTTTATAAAACCAGACTATAACCGAACAGTTCTGAATACAAGAATACGACCATGACACTCAGCTCAAGATTGCAAGGTACGTCTTTTCACCTGCAGCATACATTACATGACTAGTGTACACTTGTTTATGATGTAGCATACGGACACACACTCATCACTATAGCATAATTACATGAATTGCTTGTTTACATTATGATGCGTTGTTAGTATGTTGTAGTCCTTAGATTCTTGTGATCCTGTCATTTGATAACCTTTGTTTGGCATTTGAGTTTGAGGAACCCTTTGACATGAGTTAGGAGGAACTGAGGTGAGCATGCAAATCACAATATTATTGTGGGTGCACACATAATAATAATGTGGAGTGCATGTGAGTCCCAGTGAGACCGAGCGAGTGTAAAAGGGGTTCTGTTCCATTATTCGATTTAATGTGAAACACAAACAATCTATTGGGGTCATAGCGATGATTGCCTCCTATTCGAACGCAATCCTTTCACTTCCATCGGAATCTTCATGAAGCTCGATGCTATCGAGTATTACCTGAACACTCATCTGAACGTCTAGCGAGCCGTGTAGAATGTTAGGTGCTGGTACGAACGTCTCTGAGTTGGATGGCACAGCGATGAATGTTTGGTCTATTCCTCTCTCACTTTTCTTGTATGCTTGAACTTAGCGAATTGACGCCTTATATCCCGAAGTATGATCACTTCTGTACTTCTCTAGTCACCTACCGTGCATTATTCAATCGACTCGCAAGGCCAATGGATAAGAAGATGAACGTGATACATTGCCGACCCTAGTATTATGACGACCCTGATTACCGACAATGAACAACAGTAAATCGACGTCGATCGCGCCCCTAACCCTAGTCAGCAACCTTTGGGAGCCAACCCTTATGAATCCCTCAGGGCATCGCCACTAACAATCGACCAGAGTATGGGATGTGTGATTTCTAGCACCTTGGGCAGTACCCTAGGATGTGTCAAGAAGTGTAGAAAGGTGGATTCTTTTGGTGAAAGGTCGTAGAGATCTGTTTACAAAGAAACAACATTGGGGGCAATGGCCACGGTGACAACAAGGTACTCATAATCATAACCTTCAGTATGGAAATGAAGGTGACTTTGACAAGATTTAGCCGTTGTTAAATCAAGACATCAACAACCAAGAGAACAATGACCGTGTTGGGAATCCTTGTAACTATAACAACGACACTGGAAGTGGTGCTCATGGAAAAGCATTTAAGATTGGCGTGGGTGATGCCAGAAAGGATAGCAACTTAGTGATGTGTATGTTTTGTGATTAATCACTTCACCTCTGTTTTATTCAACCCCGATACCTCTTGAAACCAGACAAGTTGTAGAAGTGGCTGATGGCAAGCCAATTAAAGTCTCACACGTTCACTTAGGGTGCAACCTCAAACTTGTAGGTCACGTGTTCGACATTGACCTTCTTCCTGTTACTTTGAGAAGCTTTGATGTAGTCGTTGGAATCGACTGGCTGTCCAAAGCCTCGGGCAGAAATCCTCTGTATGGAGGAAATTGTATGTATATCTTTCCCTAGTGGGGGATTCACCGATTGTCAGTATCACTTCGACAATGGGAGCCCAAAAGTGTTATAGCTACCCTGCTACTCTATCACTGGTTACCGGTGCACAGCCCGAAGAACTTCCAGGTTTACCCCCCTCCCCTACACCGTCAGGTGGAATATCAGATTTGTATCACGCCAGAAGCAACCCTGATTTCTAGTACCCCCTTATCGTCTCGCACCAGGAAGGTTGCAGGAACTGTTTAATCAACTTCAGGAACTACTGGACAGGGGTCTTAACTGATCTAGTTCCTTGCTTTGTGGATCCTGAGCTCTATTTGTGAAAAAGAAGGATGAGTCCTTTCGTACGTGTAACGACTACTGTGAACGCAGCAAGGTGGCCGTTGGAAACCGTCACCCTTTACCCTGCATCAACGACCTGCTTGACCAGCTACAAGGGTCAAGCTTGTATTCAGAAGTCGACTTAAGACCGAACTATCATCTGATGGAAGACCCAGAGGAGGATGTTCCTAAAACAACATTACGAATGCAGTACAACCAATATGATTTTCTGTTCATATCATCCAAGTTACCCAACACACCAGCAGCTTTATGGATCACATGAATCGTAGGAGTAAACCTCGTCTCAATGAATTCATCAACCGTGTTTATTGATGACGTTTGGGAACTTTTTTAAGAGAATGGAGGACCACGAGCGACATATGTATCTTATCTTAGAGCTCTTACGGGAGGAGTAACTCCACACAAAGACTTTCTGAGTGTGACTTCTGGGTTCGAGAAGTACAATTTCCTGGTCACCTAGCCAACGAATCCGGAACACATGTGGATCCCGCTTAGATCCATTCTATTAGGAACTGGTCGGCGCCGAAGAATCCTTTGGAGATGCAACAATTTCTTGGTCATGCTAGGTACTTTCGCAGATTCATCAATGGATTTCCGAAGATCGCATAGCTTTTATCGCTTTAACACGACAGGGTGCTGTGTATTCGTGGAGGACAGAGTAGGAGAACGTCTTTTCAGCTTTAAAACCACACTCTACAATGCACTGAGTATTGTCCTTACCCTATGATATAGAGGATTTGGTAGTGCACTGTGTTGTTTCGATTCAGGGTCTCGGTTGTACGCTGATGCAACGCGAGAACATGATTGTTTACGCTCCTCGACAATTGAAGGTTCACTAGAGGGATTTCATGACACACAACTTGGGGTGGAAGCCATGGTCTTTGGGTTTAAGTTTGGAGGTATTACTTGGATGGTACCAAATTGGGTTTAAGTTTGGAGGTATTACTTGGACGGTACAAAATGTGCAATTTATACCGATCGCAAGAGCCGTCAACATATCCTTGATCAGAAGGAGATAAACATGCAATGGCAACACTGGATGGAACTCTTGAACGATTACGACTGTGAAACCTAAACATGCACGAGCTCTGCAGCTCACCATCGACCCTAACCTACCTGATCAGATTCGTTCTGCTCAAACCGAAGCAGTGAAGGAAGAGGACCTTCAAGCTGAATCCATGCGGGGCATGGGGAAGCAATTATTGGTGAAATCGGACATCATTCGCTACTTTATAGAGCGAATATGGGTTCCACTTTACGACAACCTTAGGGAACCTGTGTTCGGCGAAGCACACACGTCTCGACATTCTATTCGTCTGGGTTTTGAAAGGATGTATTAGAATCTAAAGACCTTGTACTAGTGACCGGGCATGAAGGCCCACATAGCAATACATGTAAACTATGTTTGACTTGTGAGAAAGTCAAGGCGGAGTATCAGAAACCTTCTGGTTTGTGTCAGCAACCAAAAACACCCGTATAGAAATGGGAACAGACTGCCACGGATTTTGTCACTGGTCTACCTAAAACTCAAAACGGAAACAATATCACCTGGGTGATCATTGATTATCTCATGTAACCAGCACACTTTCTTGAATTCAAGGAAATTGACAAGTTTTCGCATCCTGTGAATAATTACCTAAGAGAGGCGGTTTCTAGGCACGGAGTGCCAACTCCTATTACCTTTGATTTTGATCTGCGTATATACCTGATTTATGGCAGGTAATACACAAAACCCTTGGCTGATGTCTAGACATGAGCACTTCTTATCACCATCGGACATATAGTTAGAGGGGACAAACCATCCAGATACTCGAAGACATGCCGCGAGCATGTGTGATTGACTTTGATAAAGGTTGGAAAGACAACTACCTTTGGCAGAGTTTTACTACAACGGTAACCTATTTTAGTATTCGGGCAGCTCAGTCTGAGGCATTGTATGGACGACAATGCCGACCTCTTTGTTAGGCTGAGGTGGGTGCCAGCCTAATCACTGGTTCAGGATTTGTACTCCAAACTCCTAAGAAGATCGTTTAGATCAGAAATCGTATGACGGCAGCGCTTGACCGCCAGAAAAGCTTTAAAGCGTAGGAGATCCTTAGAAATCGCGGTAGGCAATCGTTTTCTATTGAAAGTCTTACCCTGGAAGGGTGTGGTGCGCTTTGGGTAGTGCGGTAGACTTAATCCACGCTACGATGAACCATTCAAGATTCTAGAAAGAATCGGTAAAGTGGCTTACAAGAACTTGAGTTATCTAATGGACTGGCTAATGTTCATGATGTTTTCCACGTCTCAAATCTGAAGAAGTGTTTGCCTGATGAAACACATGTAGTGCCATTACAAGAACTAAAGATCAACCATAAGTTACAGTTTGTGGAGGAACTTATGAAGCTATGGACCAGCAAATTAAGGTTCATCAGCGCAGTTGAATTCAAATTATGAGAGGTCGTTGGAACTCAAGACGTGGACCGGGGTTCACGTAGGAACGCGGGGACTAGAAGAAACTCAAGTACCCAAAACTGTTGGTAACTGTTGAATTGAATTCTGAGGCAACTGGCGAATTTCAGGACGAAATTCCCTTTCAAGTTGGGGATGAAGTGGCACCTGAGGAAATCCGCAGTCATCCTGAACTACCACTCTGTCTTTATGAGATTGCTTACCAAATTTTGGGACAAAATTTCTTTCAAGTTGGGGATGATGTTGTGGCACCTGAGGAAAATCCACCGTCATCCTAAATTACCGCTTCACTCCTCGGTGCTTGCTTATCAAATTTCGGGATGAAATTTCTTTCAAGTTGGGGGTGATGTGACAACCCAAACTTTCAAGGTTAAAATCGCTTAACCTCATAGCACTCAACATATATCGTTACGCTCCATGTTCCGTTCTACGTTGTGTTCTGATATGACTTACGTGTACATTTTCTAAGTGATTACTGGACTTGATTATAAGTGATTGGTCGCGAATATTATAAGTGGAGGTATGCTACACTAAAACCTGTTAAATGTTATCGAGTGCCTTAAATTGATATGATGGAACGATCATAAGTTGGTTAATGCAAAGTACGAGCCGGTCGTGCATTCTATCAAGTTGCACACTTTTCACTCGGGCCAAACATCCTTCACTCGCCATAGGGTGACCTAGGCCCAACATCCACAAACCAAAACTGGGCTCGGCCCATGTGTCTCTAATTCATGCGCATACAAGGGGGGTAAGGGAATTCAGTTATCTAAAACACACAAACAAGGATGGCAAACCCTAAGCACTGCTCCTTCGAGGCTCTCTGCTAGCGACAACTGATCCTGTGCTGAAGACTCTCTCTTTCCCTCCCTTCGAACCTGATGGCAGCCTCTCCCCTCTCGAGAACTCACCCTGGTTCCAACTAGTATTCGGTTACTACAAGATCTCCTTTGTTCGATTTAATCTCTTGTAATGCTTGGTGATTTGATGAACTGTTTGATGCTATTATTGTTTAATGTTGTTATATGGGAATTTACATAATGGTATAGTATTTGATGAACACATTATGATAATCAGTTGATAGATCCAAGACTAGATGTTTGAGGATTGATTATTGATGGATTAGGGTTATGTATTATTAGATACCGATGAGTCTACTTTGATGATGATTGGTATGTTAAGTGGCTAGACGGTTGATGTTTCGTGATTATGAATTTGATTAATTATATATGATTGAATAACGATTATGCTCATGAATGTAATTATGTGTTAAGATGAAACTGCCATTGATAACCTGCTAAAACTATGGAAGTTGGTTGATTTTATGATTATGGAATGTAACTGATTTATCGGGTATTAAGGAAAGGTATAACTGATATGGTATGAGTCGCACAACTGCCTGACACACACACACATTGAGTCGCACACCATGGATTCAATTGCACAATATGTTTGGGCTAGCCATGTTGGGCTGCACAATTATGGGATAGTCGCACAAGATAACTCAGTCGCACAAGATAACCCAGTCACACAATTTAACCCAGATCGCACAAGGTGGTGTTGGATCGCACATATCAGTGGGCCATACCCCAGCTATTGGTCCTGCTCTGTCACGGGTCGCACAAGTTAACTGAATCACACACTTGTATGGTTGATGAAATTAACTGCTAAGTGCTAAGATGAAACACGAGATTGATATATGAGCCTGTATGTGACTCGAATACTTGCTATGTGATCTCGTGGTGATAATTGGTTATTACGCCATAGGATAAATTTTTATGACTCGTATGATAAGTGTGTTATGTGTACGCTACATGTGTAATGTGAATGTGGAATATGTGATTTACATGCATATAAACTGATTGTCTTTTGGTAACCACGTTGATTGACCAACTGGGAACGGGTAATGTAACGTAACATACCGAGCAATCTAAGGTGAGTTCACTTCTTTCAAATACAAGCATGCGTCCGGTGGGGACAATCAAACTGACAAACGAATAAACGGCTTTTCATGAACCCACATCCTTGTAGGGGATGTGAGGCGGATTTCACAAACCCATATCCTTGCAGGGGATATGAAACAGTTTTTCAGTAAATGTTGATGTTGAATAATACACTCACTTTCTATCACTTAAGTCCCATCATACTACCGGGTTAGTTGCTTGTAGGGCAAAGGGGTTATTAGTTGATAGCGTTATTAGGTTTGGCACCCTCAAGACGTACCTGGATAGGATGGCCGTGAACTAATAACTTTAAAATCATGACCAATGTTTGATAGAGCATTGGAGAAGGGCAAAAAGGAGCCGTCTGCGGTATCGAGTTATTATCAACATAACATAACGTAAATCAATACTTGGTAATAAACGGTTAAAGAAACTGTGAACTCACCAGCGTTGTCTAATACACTTTTCTGCATGCTTGCAGGCCTATAGGTACATGTCGTTGGAACTTGTCACACCCCGACCATGAAAATCAACAAATCATGGCGGAAACGTCGGGGAGTGTTATAACAGAATCATTGTTTCATAACACATGGATTGAGGTTTTGTTTTATTGAATTAAATGTATTACATTACATTGAAATTAGAAACAAAACATGAACAAATAGACTTTCATTGTTATTAAGTCACTAAGGCCTCGTCTGTTCCTATGTGAGTATGTATGAATATCATCATCAAACATCACCAACTATGGTACATGAAACACATGTGAAAATACGCCAGCATAAAAATGTCGGCGAGTACATAGGTTTTATGTGAGTGTCAGATCCATGGCTAGTTTACATGTTGCAAAACTTAATTAAAAACTTGGTTTTGAAAAGTATAGTATTGCGACATATTTAACCAACTCAAATCAAGTTGGTTATACTTTATAAAATCTCATGGCCATGATTCTTAACCCAAAATATTTATTTTATTAAATCAAATTGTAAAACATCTCGTAAAAACTCATTAATAAAACTCGTATGGTTTATATTATAAGAAAAACCTTGTAATATAACTTTGTTTTGATAACCTTGCTCAAGTGATCTAGATAACGCAACGATATATAATGTGTTAAAAGCACTTATATATAGGAAGTACAAGCGGCGTATCCACCATGCTTTTAGCACATTATACCTGCCCCGTTACCTAATCACTTCCCTAACCCAATGGTTCAAACAGTTCATATCAATCAAACAGTTACATATGGTTCACTTAAATCAAACAGTTACAAACGGTTCCAACAGTTCAAATAATTCACATAGATCAAACAGTTTCAAACGGTTCAAAATGTAAAACAATGTGTCCATATACTGGATGAGCATATGCAACAAAATGTAATATATAAAAATCAATGTGCTAGCATGCTAAGTGAACATACATAGCAAAACATAATGAAATCATGTACTATACGTGTACTAATGAACATAGCATGTATATATTATAAGAGCACGTAAAACATGAAAGTAACAAGTAGACATATGTGTTTCACCCCAAAACAGTTTGAAAATAGTAAAAGAGGGGAACTACGTACTCACTTGAGGATGCTTAGAAGTCTTGAATAACAACCAAGCAAGCTAGAGGGATCACGAAAATCAAACGACACAAAGGGTCCAAGCTAGAAGAACTTGATCTAAATACTCAGGTATGAAGCATAAAGCTTCAACTTAGAGCATAAAATTAGATCAAGGTGTGAGGAAAATGGAATGAGAGCTTGGGTATTTATAGATTTCGGAGAACCGTTAGGATCGTTTCTCGTAAATCGTGCTTTGATCTTGACCTTACAAGTGGGAACATGGTTTTTAAAACCATGAGAATACTTAAAAGCATCAAATTCTAGCCCATAGAGTGCAAAACCTTGGGTTAAAACCATCAAAACCTCAAAAATGTATCTGCCAGAAATTTCAAAAATGGTCCCTGCACTTGTAAAACTTAATTTTTGGCACTTTTAAGCCCCGTTAACCCCATTTCAAGGCTCTAAAATAAAGTTAAAGTATAGGGAACTTGAAATGTGCTCAAAAATATCTCGGATGTCGGTTCGTTTGGTTGTACGGTTGCGTTGTTCGGTTAATTACGACGGAAATCGTAACGAACGAAAAAACGATCCAAATTACGCGACGAATTGAATTTTATCATGCCAATCACTAAAATAAAATATTTTAATGATTACATAAATTTTTGGATGTCCGGATATATTCAGAACGTAAGATATGCGTGAAAATGAAAACTTATGCACTTTTGACGCTTTTAGTCCCTATTGATCAATAAAGTTTATTTTTAGCATACTGAACCCTTCAAAGCCTATTTCTAAGCTATGTAAAAGATATTTAGGGCATATTTAACTTATTATCAAGTTCTGGAATGTTCGTTACAGTACGAATCGGCATACTTTCGCAGTTTGTCGAAATTAGTCCCTGTAAGCGAATAAACTTGATTTCGGCATACCAAACCCTCCAAAACTTATTTCTAAGTTATGTAAAGGTTATTTAAGGTATGTTAAGCCTATTTCACTATTCCGGAGTGTTTGTTGCATTAAACTGGTTATATTTACGTATCAGTTTGCTTATAACCTTCCAGAAAGCGATTTAAAGCTTGAAATTGAACATGAATGATATGTGCACATGATACACATATTTATACAAATCCCAAGCATGAAACACAATATTTCATTGATGTGGTATTTGTTTGATGGTCGCAGAGGCACATGTGTCACAGAACTTGCTCTCTGGGTTGCTGGAGTGGTCGTAGGTCGAGATACATGGAATCACGAGACAAATCTAATGGCTTACACACACTTGGATTATGAAAAACAAAACTAATGATTTAAGCTTCCGCTGAGCAAGATGAATTACATTTAATGTTTGTAACACTTTATTTTAATAAATGAAATTTTTTTTTCAAATCTTGTTATGAGTTCAATGTGATTGGTGGCTAGATCCTGGTACATTACAAGCCTCGAGGGGGATTCCGCATGTGGGATTTTGGGGGTGTGACAGTTTGGTATCAGAGCCACTGGTTATAGTGAACTTGGTTTAAAAAAATGTTTTTATAAAACCAGACTATAACCGAACAGTTCTGAATACGTGAATATGACCATTACACTCAGCTCAAGATTGCAAGGTGCGTCTTTTTACCTGCTGTAGACATTACATGATTAGCGTACACTTGTTTATGATGTAGCATACGGACACACACTCGTCACTATAACATGATTTCATGAATTGCTTGCTTACATTTTGATGCGCTGTTAGTATGTCGTAGTCCTTAGATTTCTCTGATCTTGTCGTTTTGACAACCTCCATTGACATTTGAGTTGAGGAACCATTTGACATGAGTTATGTCACACCCCGACCACGTAATTAACTAGTCTTGCGTCTTTTAATGTCACTAAGGCCCAAGTCTGCCTAAGTGTATCTTGATCAATCCTATGCATCATTTCCTGAAACACATGTGAAAATAGGTACGTCAGCATAAAAATGCCTGTGAGATACATAGGTTTTAGAGTAAACTGCCATTTTGGTCCCTGTGGTTTGGGCACTTTTTCCATTTTAGTCCAAATCTCAAACTTTTTAAATCTGGGTCCCTGTGGTTTCACTTTTATTGTCATTTTAGTCCAAAATTCAAAAACTTCCATTTTTTACGGTTACCACCTGCTTATTTTGTCTTTTGTGCAGGGGCATTTTTGTCAAACTGCTTTAAATTTAACATTTTCTTAATTAAAAAACAAAAAGTAAATAAATTTCTAATTAAAAAAATAAAATAAAATAAAATTCATCTTTGGCCTTATAAAAGCTGAGACTTCATCTTCCTCCCCAAATTAAACCCTAACCGCACACAACCACCTGCCTCGCCGGAGACACGTCATCGCCGCCTCACCGATCTCCGTCTACTCCTACATCTCATCATCGTATTCATCCTCATCTGCAGCAATCGTCACCATACGTTTCACGGCGGTCGTCACCTCTGCACAAGTAATCTCTAATGCGAGTCGCCGGAATCTTAACAAAACGGCGTCGTTCCGATCGGAATACCTAGCGGAAAAACAGTTGATGAAAAATCAACAATCGTCAAAATCATGTAGTAGCATCATTGGGCCTTCATCTTGTACTTGACTTTTGATTTGAAGTGCATACAGCCTCATTCGGGAACCACCACACACCACCAACCCTCGCCGCACACCTCTGAAACACTTCACCACCGTCATTATCGAAACTAAAAGTGACAAAATGAGAGTTAACTTTCTGGCGAACTCTCCGGCTGCCTGAATCGCAACCGACGGAGTCGTTAACTCTCACACGTCTGAGTCTCATTTTATTCCCCCAATTTAAAAACAAATCTGTTGTACTATCTGTTTGTTGTTTACACAAGCCTCTTTTGTCTATTTTCTCCATTGATTGAAGAAGAGGTTTTGAGAAAATGTCAAATTAAGAGGAATTTGAGCTTTCTGGTTGAATTTGTGAGAAATTATGGAGAAGTTGTGGTGTTTATGAATGAAAACCTGCTTAAAATTGTAAGATAAAGTTCAAATTAAGAGGAATTTGAGGTTTATGTTAGAAATTTTCTCAGGCAAAACAGAGATCTGGTTGAAATTATTGAGAAGAAATTATGCTCTAGATGATTATTGCTTTGAGGTTTTTATTTTATTATATATATATATAGAGAGTTAATTACTGTTTTCGTCCCTGTGGTTTGTCAAAAATCACTATTTTAGTCCATTAGTTTAAAAATTGTGATTTCAGTCCCTGTGGTTTCACTTTCATAACCATTTAAGTCCCTGTGGTTTCACTTTTGTAACCATTTCAATCCATTATTCTGTAAAGTACAGGGACTGAAATGGTTAAGAGGTGGACTGAAATGGTTACGAAAGTAAAACCATAGGGATTGAAATCGAAATTTTTAAACTAATGGACTGAAATAGTGATTTTTGACAAACCACAGGGACGAAAACAGTAATTAACTCTCTCTCTCTCTCTCTCTCTATATATATATATATAATCTTAAATGACCATTTTGCCCCTGAAGAAAAGGAAAAAAAAACCAGGTTTTTTTTGAGGAATTTGAGCTGATTTCGTTTTTGGACCAAAATGGCAACAAAACTGAAACCACAGGGATCCAGATGCAAAAGGTTTGAGATTTGGACTAAAGTGGCAAAACCGAACAAAGCTCAGGGACCAAAATGGCAGTTTACTCTAGGTTTTATTGATTTAGGATTCATGACTTGTAAGTTTAAAGAAAATGTTTAACAAAAGTAGTCATGAACCTTATAAAATGTTTTTCTTTTATAAATCATATAAAAATCGATAAGAAAACAGATGATATAAAAGAAATATGTATGCTTAAATAATTAACCAAGTAAAAATGAATTTGTATAAAATGTGTTGTTTGTAAAACAATGTTTTGTAAAGATATGTTAATTGTGAAAAATTTAATATGTCTAAATTGAAATGGTTTAAATAACGCTACGATATGTAATATCATAAAAGCACTTATATATAGGAAGTACCAGCAGCGTATCCACCATGCTTTTATCATATTACACACGTCTCGTTACTTAAATCACTTACCCAAACAAACCACCAATGTAAAAATGTACATGTATAACTAAATGTAATGTTTAAACAAATGTTGAAATGTTATTGTGTAAACAAATGTAATGTAGAGTGAATAAACAACCTTTATTGATTAAAAGCATTTACTCGACCCTATAAGAAAGAAATGTACAAAACAATGCATTTGATAAATTATAATCAAAAGTTATGCTTTGTAAAATAATGCATGCTTTACTGATACAAACACTTATGCGGTAATGTTAAACGTCTACATCCAAGCCTTGAGACAAGGATAAACCCTAGAACAAAGTCAAAGGTCTACCTAGAAATGTTTTCGGATTCGGACATTCCTTCCACCCAAACAAACCTAGGATTTCAGGAATGGGAGTTGTCAAGTCCTATGGTACCACTACCTACTACCGAGCGGCAAGATCGGTGTTAATGAATGTATTAGTCTTGTTAAACAAACCAAATGATATACCAAATGTAAGCATGTTTTATGAAAATAATGTACCTAGTATGCTAAGTGAACATACCAAGTAGAAATGTAAAACAATGTGTCCATATGTTACTGGAACATATGCAACATAAAATGTAATGTAAAACAATGTGTCCATATGTTACTGGAACATATGCAACAGAAAATGTAATGTAAAACAATGTGCTAGCATGCTAAGTAAACATGCATAGCAAAAGAAATGCAATGTAAAATAATGTGCTAGCATGCCAAGTAAACATACATAGCAAAACATAATGAAATCATGTACTATAAGTTTACTAATGAACATAGCAAGCATATGATATAAAAGAAACATGGAAAGCACGAAAGTAACAAGTAGGCACATGTGTTTCATCCCAAAACAGTTTAAAAACAGTAAAATTGGGGACTATGTACTCACATGAGGGTGCTTAGAAGTCTTGAACAACAACCAAGCAAAGCTAGAGGGATCACGGAAATCAAACGGCACCTAATATAGGTAACTACATTAATAACCAGACCTAAATCAGAAGATCGGATAGTATGAGGCTTCGTAAACCAAATGAGTATTGGAACTTGTATGATATGGTTTAATAAAGCCTACATACTAAAATGAAACCTAACCTAAGTGCTTACGACCCATTACGACCCGTTTAGGTAGCTTATGCTACTTTAACGCGTCGTTTGCGTAAAACTCGTTCGGATCGCCTAACTAGTCCTATGACAAGTATTATATGCCTTAACATGTCTAATAATGTTATCTAATCAGTTTAGATGTCAAAATTTAGGTTACATATGCTTAAAATGAATTTATGCGTAAAAAGGGCATTTTGGTCATTTTCCTAAGGCATATAAACTACCTATCATACGACTAACTAAATGAAGTGACCATAAGGTATAACCTCGGAAGGTTATTACCTATACAACTATGGTTACCTAATGTGTTTGGTCAGCTCCTAATGATCGACCAAACGGGTCGGGTTCGGAAGTCTAAGCGGACTGTTTAAACCGCTTATCTTACGACACTATATAAGCACTAAACTAAAAGTGACGAGTTAGTCATGTTAAAACATGTTTAACGAATTTAGAAAACAAGTTTGATATCAAAACAAATGGTTTTGATACCCAAGAATAGTTTGGTTGCAAAATACGCAAGAATACGCATTTTGACCGAAACTACGACTCGTCACTACACTTAAACAACGTGGTAATCAGTAGGTATAGTCACTAGGGACTATAACCATCGTGATTGCGCTCAAATTGAGAAGTTCAAACAAACTTCGTGTTGACCAAAAACTGGTCAAAGCTGAAAGTCAAACACAGTTTGACTTTCGTGCTTAAAACGCATAAAAGAACGAAAGAGGACTTACAACGGGTCCAAGCTATGGAGTTTTGATCCGATTACCCTCAGGTATGAAGTGTATAACTTCAACTTAGAGAACCAAATCAGATCAAAGTGTGAGTTTGAAGCAAGAGGGTGGGGGTATTTATAGATTTCATAGAACCGTTAAGATCGTTCATCGAAAACCGAGCTTCGATCTGGACCTTACATGTGTGCCCATGGTTTTAGAAAACCATGGGTACCCCAAAACAAGCCCCTAGTTTCATTAAAACCATGTACAAATGAGAGGAACATCTGGAACAAGCTGGAAAACAGATTTTCAACTTTGGTCCCTTCCTAAGATAACTATGGCAGATTGTCAATTTTGGTCCCTGAATGTGCAAAACATGATTTTTGATGCATTTTTGACACATTTAAGCCCCGTTAATCCCATTTCAAGGCTCAAAATTGAATTTAAAGTATAGGGAACATGAAACATGCTCAAAAATATCTCGGATGTCTGTTCGTTTGGTCGTACGGTTGCGTTGTTCGGTTAATTACGACGAAACACGAACGGACGCGAAACACGATCCAAACTACGCGACGAATGGAATTTTATCATGCCAATCACTAAAATAAAATATTTTAATGATTACATAAATTTTTGGATGTCCGGATGTATTCAGAATGTAAGATATGCGCGAAAATGCAAACTTATGCACTTTTTGACGCTTTTAGTCCCTGAACGACCAAAAAGTTTATTTTAGCACACCAAACCCCTCAAAGCCTATTTATAAGCTATGTAAAGGATATTTATGGTATGTTTAACTTATGGTTATGTTCCGGAATGTTCGTTACAGTACGGATCAGCATACTTTCACAGTTTGTCGATTTTAGTCCCTGTAAGCGAATTAACTTGATTTCGACACACCAAACCTTCCAAAACTTATTTCTAAGTTATGTAAAGGTTATTTAAGGTATTTTAAGACTATGTCATTGTTCCAAAGTGTTTGTCGCATTAAACTGATTACGTTTACGCATCAGTGCGCGTATAACTTTCCAGAAAGCAATTTAGAGCTCGAAATCGAACAAGAATTGATTTGTGCAAATGATACACATATTTATTCAAATCGCAAGTATTAAATACAATATTTCATTGGTTTGGTATTTGTTTGATGGCCGTGGAGGCACAGGTGTCACAGTCTCCCCTACTTCAGGAAATTTCGTCCCGAAATTTATTTAGAGGAAACTTGTGAGATCTTGAAACATGAAGTTGAAAAGATAAAACAACACTGGTTAAGGTTCTGAACTTCTAGTAACTTTAATAACATCATTCTTGCAATGTAAAAGGGACACTTATATACAAGTATATAAAGCGTTATTGGTGCGTCCACCGTTCCTCCATTACATTGTTCACGTTTCGTTATTGTTGTCACTATCAGTTCTTACACATGACAAATCTTACTGGGTTCCTGAGCACCGAATTTCATAATTATGTACGCGTCAATAATTATGTAATTCTTTCCATAGTCCGCACAGTGCATTTTATAATGTGTAGGGGAAAACCAAATGAACAGACTTGTGATGAGCCTGACTAGACCACCATAGGGTCCTTTTAATTAAATCGATAAATGATTTAAATAGACAACCAAGGAGTCTGTTTAGCCATATCACCACATGTCATTCTTAACCAGATTCTAAATCAATCTTTTGACTTAGACCACTCAAGGGGGTCTCTTTGAATTATGGAATGGAACTATATAATCCAAGGGTCTTAACTATTACGTAGAAGCCTATTAAAGATTTAAGACAGTACCTTTGGATATCCTAATGTGAATCCCTCATATGAAGATATGGAAGATTCTACGAGGATTTGGATAACGAATTATCCAGATTAATCAAAAACACAAAAGAAAACACATAAACACATAATCACAAATGTAGGATCGTTTGCACGACCAAACGAGTCGTTCAGAAGAGTTCTCGATCAATACGAAAGGCGGAAATAGACGTATTGATGTTGAATTAGCTTGATATACACTTTAATTGTCTTGTATATTGATATATCAATGTTTTACAGGATGGAGACACTTCGGCAGCACCTCGGCACCGGAATCAGAAAGTTACAAATGAAATGAACAAGGCAACTATATATAGGAGTGGCATTTCGCATGGAATGGACCAGACCCATTTCGTGTGAAATGGACAATGTCCATTTCGTGCGAACTGGCCCAAAACCACTAAAACTCTATTATCTAGCCTACCGAGCTCCATTCTATCCAATCTAGACACAAGACTCGATACACGATGAAGTCGACAGGCATATGCACCAACAGACTCCCCGATGGATGTCGACGAGTCTTTAGTACAAGTCTTCAGTATGTCGAGTCTTCAATCTTTATTAGTCTTCATGCTCTCTTCCAAAGTATCTGAAAGTGTAAGCTTTCTTCAATCTTTTCTCTTCTTCTATCAGCAGCTAACCTCCCCCTTGAATTTTGATTCTAAACTTCAATCTCCTCTTTTCCTCGTTCATTCCCAGAATCTTAATCCTGGCTAAATCCTCTTTCAACAGCTTCTATCTTTAACAATCTCTCAGGATCAGAAACTGACTCTTGCATCTTCAGACTCCCCTTTGCTAACAGACTCCCCCTTAAATTGTTCCGGGATCGCAATCTGTTATAGCTCTAGTTCTAGAATCGAAACCTGGCTTATTCTTCTCAGGCTTAGACACGGGGATCTTCGCATCTCCTGGCTCTCTGTAGCAACATAATTTGGAACCTGGCAACCTGCATAAAAACTCTACCCAACCATAAATTTCTCAAAGTTTAAGATTTAACAAATTAAAAAAAAACACTTGTAGATATTATTCAACATGATTTTACATTTTTAATCTCTAATGACCACTTGTAAGAATACCATTCAAAATTTGATATTTCATTAAATTGAAACCATTTTATCTTTTCAAAATTATTTCTCAATTCAAACAAATTTTCCCAACCCTGTTGTCCATCATGTTTAGCACTCGGAATTTTGAAAATCAGTTTTCCAACATCAGTTGTCGAAAATAAAATGAAATTAAATCTTTTTGATTTTCAAAGTTTTATGCTAAAACATACTAATGGAAAGCAGTAAAGAAATATTTACAGACAATATTTTTGTGAGTTTGTGTAAGAGGATCATATCAGTTTTTGACGAATCACTAGCACCGTTAAGCTTTAAATATTTTAAGTTCTACACGATTCGCATAGATTGACGATATTGTTGTCCTCTTAAACTCAATCTAAAACTTTTGAAATGCTTACCGATACGTTAAGATATATTAATTTTGCACTAAATTCTTATGGACCCCACGATCTCAGCATATCCCCTCATCATGCAATACACTGACTCAAGTAATGCCTTTAAACTTTCATCAACTGTGATATGTGCAACAACAACGCAGAATGTTTAAACATTAACAATCAGGTCGTTCTTTCGATACGCAGAGAAAGTCCAATGTTTAAACAAAATAAGAAATAAAAACAAGTTGAATTTGTTTAGATCTTAACCACATGTTCGATATTCACATATACACAGAGGTGATCCAACATTTAAACGAAACACCAAGAAAAATAAAGCAGAACGATCAGGCACTAACATCCAGTTCGATACTCACGTATACGTAGAGGATGTCCAATGCTTAAACAAAATAAAGTTATCAAACAAGTTTAAATCTTTGTAAAATGAAATGCACAATCACAGTGACTTCTTCAGCAAGTTGTGAAAATTCACAAACTGACCGGTTTTTATGCTCTTTTAGCATTCAGCGATTACTGAGTAGGTACACAGTCACGAAGGATAAAACTAAGTACTATGCTTTCAACCGCGTTTCCCACTAGAACTAGGCTTGTTCATTTAAGTTTGTATCGTTATCGCAAATCTACTAGTCTAGCTGAGCCTATCGTCACATCTTTAGTGAGACCGTTTATCACATTTTAACTTTCCATTTCTTTAGTGTACTGTGACATTCTAACTGATGTACTATCATTTCCTCTTTTTCACAACAAAACTCATTTTTGATTTTTCGATGTTTTTGACCTTTTAGATTTTATCATGTTTTTGGATTTTTCAAATTTTCAAAATTTCTAAAATTTTTTACTCCCCCGAAAATCCAAAATATGTTTCAATTTTTGATTTTACGGGAAAATTTGTAAAATAAAAGCAGTAAACTGTACAAGGTAAAGTGACAAATTGATGTAAATTGCTTCAAATCGCCATCCACTTGGCATAAATAATCAAAACTTCCCCTGACAACAAACTATTTTCCCATTATGATTTCAAAATACTTAAGTTTGTTTTAATCAAATGGTTTTTCCAGAAAATTAGTTTGTGGGGTTTCATCACTTTGTTTTCTCAACCACTTGTATGAAAGTTAAATCAAGTTCAATTTAATGACCTTGATTAACCACTTGTAGGTGCTTATCACAATACCACTTGTAAATCGAAATATGACATTTTTCAATATTGAGAAAGATGCCGATTCATGCTCCACGATTACCAATTTGGGAGCTCCGGCAAGTCAGGATTTTAAGTAGAAAATGCTGTCACCCAAGCCTGACCAGTCTTGGGTGTTCCCGAGTTCTTTTCACTCGGTGGGTGACTCCACCTCTTTGATTCATAAAATTCTTTTGCTCATTTTACCTTTCCGTCGACCATCTTCCCAAAAATATATTTCACATTTCCATTAAAAACCTTTTCAACATCAAATTCTTCTTTACCAGGGAAGAATTTATCTAAGATCTCAATCTTTCCAACTTTTAACTTCAAGTTTTCTTTTGACAATGGTGGAAAGTTTTCATCGTTCATTTCTGGAATGGAATTCTCATCACTTTTCACAACAAATGACTCCTCTGACTTTGACGAGTCAGATTCATTGTCAGAACTAGTTTCAGATTTAACAACCCATTTTTGTTTGTTCAAATCGACTCTTCTTTTTTAAAAACATTTCGAACTTTCACCAACTTCGAAAGTCGAATTTTTGAACACTTTGATTTTTTCTGCTGGTTGTTCTGTTTTATCAACACATTTTTCTTTTATCTTTGAGTTAGAAGAAACTCCCTGTTTTGTATAAGTGGACTTGGGGCAATTCCAAGCAATGTTTCCAACTTCTTGACATTTGAAACAGGTTCTTTTTTCAAATCTTTGTTCAGATTTCACCATCATATTCTTTTTCTTCTCAGCAAGAAACTCTTTGTTTGACTGTCTCCAGAATGGTTTCTTCTCTTCTTCTTCTGAACTTGTTCCTGAAACAAATTTAGTTTTTGATTTATAAGTTTTCTCATTTTTATAGTTTTCTGGAGGAATAAAACCCAATCCCTTCTTTTTGAAATTACTGTTATGGTTTGGTTTATTTCGATAACCTGAACCAGAACTGTAACCCTTTTTCTTGTTTAACCTTTGTTGAACTCTTGAGGTGTAAGGTTTAGGTTTTTCAGCAAGATTTACACTTTTTATTTCGGAAATATTAATTTCTGTTAGTTTGAAAACATTGTTAATCATTTCAGTTTTAACACCTCTTATTGGAAATTCTTCATCAGAAAATAATTTGTCAGAATCATTCAAAGTATATGCTACTTTGAATGTTTCGTCCTTCAAATTATTTTTTGACATCAGAAATTCTTTATTGTAAACCCGTTTGACCGGTGAACTCGGACTCTTGTCTGATGAACTCGAACTTTCAGATATAGACCCCGACTTTGACTCTTCATCCATATCCAACACCTGATCGACCACTTTCTTTAATAACTCAGACTCATGATCAGTGTCAGACGCTGTGAATGTGACGTCAATGTTGTCTGGTAACTCATCAATGGTTTCAGACTTTAACTTTATGTTGACTACCCTTTTTAATTGTTCCTCATTTGGTTTTCTGGGAGAATAACTTTCCCAGATCGGAGGCGGACACTTGTTATACTTGACACCTTGTTTCTTACCAGTATCCGTATCTTCCGTCTTTTTATCTTGAAAAGCTTCAAGACCTGCAACAGTAGGATAAACTCTATCAATCAAATAATCAGAAGCTGTATAACTCATCAGCAATCATTTGATTCTCTCATTTTCAATCTTTTCGGTCTCCAAATCCTGCTTCAGCTTTGCACACTCTTGAATATAGCTATTTATGATCTTCTGCTTAGTCATTAATGTTGATCTCATCATCATTTCAGCAGCTCCCATTTCTAGGTTTGTCTTGTTCAAACTATCAACCGTTCTGTTCAGCACATCATACGATTCTTTTATGTACTTAACATCAAACAACAATTTTTCTTTCAACTCGTCTAGTTCACGATACTTCTTGTCTTTCTCTTCACAATGTTTGCATGGTTCCAAACATTTTAGACAAGGTTTAGTGACCTCGATAATCTTTTCAACTTCAACTATCTTTTCAACTTCGACAATCTTTTCAACTTCAACGATTTTTTCAACTTTGACTATTTTTTCAACTTCGACTATTTTTTCAACTTCGACTATTTTCTCCACCACCTTGTCTATCACATATT
Organism: Helianthus tuberosus; assembly: GCA_030545235.1. Taxonomy (NCBI): domain Eukaryota; kingdom Viridiplantae; phylum Streptophyta; class Magnoliopsida; order Asterales; family Asteraceae; genus Helianthus; species Helianthus tuberosus. The sequence goes on along the minus strand of JARYGA010008765.1, from coordinate 25,736 downwards.
GTTCTTCATCAAATTCTAGTTTTACTTAACTCTCTTCAACTTCGGCTTTCTCTGCTGATCTTTCTTCAACTTTTGTTTTCTCAGCTTCCAATTTTGCTTTTTCTTCGGCTATCCTTTTTGCTTCCAGTTCTCTCTTCAATCTAGCAGCCTTCTTCTCATTCAACATCTCGATCTTATCTACAAAAAACAAATTAAAACTGAATGAGTCTAAACTTTTTCTAGCATTATTAATGTACTCTTCTTCATCATCAGTGTCTTCATCACTTTCTGATGATTTAAAAATCTTCACTCTTTTTGGCTTAGATTTGACTGCTTCTTCTTCCAAGATTTGAGCAACAAATGCTGAATCGGCCGGAACGTATTTGTCCCATCTAAATCCTTCTGCCAATCTTTAATCATCTTGATTTACTAGATAAGCTTTTTTCTTTCCATCTTCAATAGCATAGGATGATGAAGATTGTTGAGCAATCTGATGATAAATCGCTTTACGATGATAATCGTTGTTTCCAAACGGATCTTGTCTTCCGGTTGCTTCTCTGTTTGTACACTCTCGTTAATAATGCCCCTTTTCTCGGCAATGAAAACAAGTAACCTTTGATTTATCAAACCCTAACGGAGATGTGGCAGCATCACGAAGATCATCACTACCGGTGATTTGTTTGAATTTTTCTGCTCTTCTTACAGCACTAGCTAAACACCACTTGAGGTCCATCAACTCAAGTTCCTCAGGATCAATCTGGTCATAATCCTCCTTAGTAAGCATCGGATTTCCAATTCTTCTAGAAACTAAGCTTTCATAAGACTCTAACGTAGTAACAAGTGATGCCATGTGTTGCTTAGCAATTCCCGGAGAGAGATTTTGACCATTTTGTATGTTTAATGTCACATTGCATTGCAGATTTGTTGAACTCTGTCGTTGAGAACTTGGTGTTGAGAAATTCGGATCAAAACTTGAATACGATGACGAATATCCACCACTCTGAGTTGTAGTGCTAACATTTGTTCCGGAAGTACCATCAGCACTGAACGCAGTCTGAATCTTCGGACTCAGAGTAGTCTCAACTTTGCTTCCTCTATAGTATAAACTTTCATCTTGTTGAGCATTTGGATTATTCATGATAACAGTTTTCTGAACATCTAATTCATGTTCTTCAAGCTTCTGAATGAACTTGCACAGATTCATACTTTCAGATTTTTTCATATGCTTTAAAATCAACAGATATGTTCCCCACTTATCTTGTGGTAATGCATCAAATAGCTTATCAACCCATTCATCATCTTCTTTTGTTATCTCCAATCTTTTCATTTCCTGAACAAGATGACAATATCTGTCGATAGTCTTCTTAGTCGTTTCACCTTTACTAGCTGTAAACATATCAAAAGATTTCTTTAGTAATGCACGTTTATTTTTTATCATATCAGTACTTCCCTTAAACTTTTGATTCAACGCTAACTAAATTGATCTAGCAGTGTTCTCATGTTGAAGCAAAACAAAGATATCTTCTTTTACTGCTTGTTGGAGAATGCTAATCATCATTTTCTCACGGGTGTATTTTAACTTCTCATTCGCTGAATAGTCACATAAAGATTTTTCATTTCCACGATCATCTATCGGTTTAACGTAATCTTTGTCTAACGAAACCCATGCATCAAACTTATAAGCTTGCACCCATGTTTCAAAACGGTCTTGCCATCCTTTAAAATCCTCGATGTACATAAGCTTTGGAGGCTTTTGAGACGTTCCCGTTTCATTTTCGATTTCAAGAGTTTCGGCAACTGTAATAGGAGCAACTGGAGCTGTAGCAAACGCATTATAAAACTCTTCTTCCATGTTTTGGTAAAAAGTTTCACAAGTTCACAAATTTCAAACGAAATGGAGATTCAAACGAACTGGTATCTCAAACGAACTGGACTACTTTGATGCAAATTGACTTTGGTGCGAAATGGACCTTTGGTGCGAAATGGACCTGAGTTCAATTCGTGCGGATTGGTACACTTAGGGTCACTTCGTGCGAAATGGTACACTTTAAGGTTCAATTCGTGCGAAATGGAAGTCTGATTCACACGAATTGGACCATTTCGTACGAAATGATGCTGATGTCACACGATCGGCCCGATTTTTGTCAAAATGATCAACTTTTAGTTCGAATTAAGGTCTAATTCTTTCAAGGATTGATTAAAACTATGTTTTGCACGTTATATGTGAAAATCAGTCCATTTTAACCGTAAAAACTCCGTTAATTTTGAAAAATGTGAAGAAGAATGAGTAGAAGTCAGAAATTTCAATGAAAACAAGCTGAATCGGTATGAACACTTCCTCCTGAGCTCTGATGCCACTTGTAGGATCATTTGCACGACCAATCGAGTCGTTCAGAAGAGTTCTCGATTAATATGAAAGGCGGAAACAGACGTATTGATGTTGAATCAGCTTGATATACACTTTAATTGTCTTGTATATTGATATATCAACGATTTACAGGCTGGAGACACTTCGGCAGCACCTCGGCACCGGAATCAGAAAGTTACAAATGAAATGAACAAGGCAGCTATATATAGGAGTGGCATTTCGCATGGAATGGACCAGACCCATTTCGTGCGAAATGGACAATGTCCATTTCATACGAAATGGCCTCTTCCATTTCGTGTGAACTGGTCCAAAACCACTAAAACTCTATTATCTAGCCTACCGAGCTCCATTCTATCCAATCTAGACACAAGACTCGATACACGACGAAGTCGACAGACATATGTACCAACAACAAAATTGGTTAACTTGATCTTTAATTTGTTATCATTTTGTTAATTTGTTTTGTTTATTAGAGCACATGTATTTAAAGCACACCAGGTATCCAATCCGTGGATTTCGATTGGCACTTTAAACATTTCAAGAATCTAACTATGAAGATAGGAAGATTTTAGAAAGAAAATTCGATTTCGATTACAAGGAATCGTAATATTCGAATTAAGGTATACAAGGAATTTAATTAAGGATTCCGATTTAAGCAATAATCATCCACAAGGATCTAATTGTGAAGATAAGAGGATCCCATATGGATTTTGGGATTTGAAAAGCGGGAGGCATTTCAAAACATTGCACTAGACGTGCTTAAGTTGATACAAGAGGTAAAATGCTCATGAAGTTGAGGTGCTAGATATGCCAAGGCGACATACGAAGCAGAATTTGAAGGTTAAGTCAATGCATGAGAAAATGTTTTTTTGAAAACTATGCATGGGGTTCTTTAATGTTTTTAAAACCTTACATAATATTTTTGAAATCATAAAGTAGGTGTATTAGATAAGTATATTTACAAAATGTTTTAAAATCATGCGAGATGAATTTTGAAATTATGTATAAGGTTTTTGAAAACATGAATGATGCCTTTGAAATCATGCACTTGATATATTAAGTAGATATACTATGTTAAAAATATTTTCAGACTATATGGAACATTTTAAAATCATGAAGGTTGTTTTGAAAACTTATACTATGTATGTTGTTATGAAAACCAAAATGTAATGGGTATGAGATTGAAAATACCCTCAGTTATCTAACCAAGGATTTAAAGTGATTACTCAAAATATCACTTATTTTTTGTACTTTGTTTCTTAGAATGAAACGAGTACTTAGAATTTTCAAGGAAATCATGAGCAAACGCAAGAATGGGAAAATCATAAGAGTCGTTTTGTAAAGAACATATTTCCTTGATGTAGGTATCATAGGAAAATGCCATACACACATGTAACTACACTTGTATATCAGAATTGTGAACAACGATTTATTTATAAACAAAACCGATTGTTTCAGAGTTCAACAAAAGAAACAAAAGCAACAGATTCAAATTATTCAAAGTAGCAACATCTTCTAATCAACCAAATGCTCATCCATGGGTTGGATTTGCATTGACAGTCTTTGGGCATTTGTTCCTGAAATGGCTCATCTCGCCACAGTTATAGCACGATCCAGGTGGATAGCGAGCTTGAGCAAGGTTGGCTTGGAGTTGAGTAGCAGTAAGATTTGCAACAGCTTTGTTTTGGATAGCAAACCGACATATGTCAACCAAATGTCCCCATCGTCCACAATGGGTACATTTGAAACATGGTGTTTGATCTGGATGATGACGGTTGCATCGATTGCACAAGGAAGCAGTTCCCAAGTACGGCTTCTTGGCTGGTGGTGCTGCCACCTGGCTAGGTCCTGTTTGTTTTGGTGCAACAGCTGTGGGATCCTTTGAAGCTTTACGCTTCCTTGACCTTTTCGAAGGTTTGGCTTCTGCTTCTTTCGACGCTTCTTGGGTGACTTCATTATTGAGATGAGACATGGCGACACCTAAATCCACAGACTTTAGGATTACTTCGCCTATTCGCTGGGTAAATTTGGCAGTTTGCTCGGACATTTGAGTGTTGCTGAGATGAAGGGACATTCTAGAAGAAATGAAAGGCATAGGAAGAAACAAGTGAAATGTTATTGGATAATCAAAACAGAATGGCAACGCACAAAAAATTACGATCATTTGTTTGTTACCTAAGGCAAACAAATGAGATGGTGACTAATCAAAGTAATCGGGTCATATTAATGTATCGCGAAGATATGCTTTAGCCTATAAGTGGACACTCACCCCAAGAGTTCCCAGGTAAGAGTGACTGGTCCGATTATGTGGATTTGTACGAACACTCTAGCCTTAGACAGAAAACTCAGAGTACAGGCATCCACTCTTCCAGATTGCACGTGTTCACACTATAAGACCCAAACTTTGATGAGATTTTGAAAATTCGGAAGACATTAAGCCAAAAACAAATCATCCGAAAGGGTGGGTGATTATTTTCAAAATCGTTTTGAAAACATAGAGGGTTCAAAACCTAGTAATCAATCATCCTAGAACAGATGATTGGTTTTCAAAGCGGATTTGAAATTTGTGTTCATGTTGTGGTTGTCGCCTAAGGATAGGTGACGGTATTGTTTTATGACTAAACGTAAGTAAACTCACGTTGGGGTCCTAGGAAGGTTATAGACTATGTCAAAGCATTACTAATAACCTAATTCCCTATAACCATGAGCTCTGATACCAACTCTTCTGTCACACCCCAGCCACGTAAAAAACAAATCGTGGCGGAAACGTCGGGGAGTGTTGTAACAGAATTATTGTTTCATAACACATGGAAATTGAAATTTTGTTTTATTGATTTAAAAGTAGTTACAATGTCTTAACAAACCAAGAAAAATAACATAATTAACTAGTCTTGCGTCTTTTAATGTCACTAAGGCCCAAGTCCGCCTAGGTGTATCTTGATCAATCCTATGCATCATTTCCTGAAATATATGTGAAAATAGGTACGTCAGCATAAAAATGCCTGTGAGATACATAGGTTTCATTGATTTAGGATTCATGACTTGTAAGTTTAAAGGAAATGTTTAACAAAAGTAGTCATGAACCTTATAAAATGTTTTTCTTTTATAAATCATATAAAAATCGATAAGAAAACAGATGATATAAAAGAAATATGTATGGTTAAATAATTAACCAAGTAAAAATGAATTTGTATAAAATGTGTTGTTTGTAAAACAATGTTTTGTAAAGATGTGTTAATTGTGAAAAATGTAATATGTCAAAATTGAAATGGTTTAAATAACGCTACGATATGTAATATCATAAAAGCACTTATATATAGGAAGTATCAGCGGCGTATCCACCATGCTTTTATCATATTACACACATCTCGTTACTTAAATCACTTACCCAAACAAACCACTAATGTAAAAATGTACATGTAGAACTAAATTTAATGTTTAAACAAATGTTGAAATGTTATTGTGTAAACAAATGAAATGTAGAGTGAATAAACAACCTTTATTGATTAGAAGCATTTACTCGACCCTATAAGAAAGAAATGTACAAAACAATGCATTTGATAAATTATAATCAAAAGTTATGATTTGTAAAATAATGCATGCTTTACTGATACAAACACTTATGCGGTAATGTTAAACGTCTACATCCAAGCCTTGAGACTGTAGGATAAACCCTAGAACAAAGTCAAAGGTCTACCTAGAAATGTTTTCGGATTCGGTCATTCCTTCCACCCAAACAAACCTAGGATTTCAGGAATGGGAGTTGTCAAGTCCTATGGTACCACTACCTACTACCGAGCGGCATGATCGGTGTTAATGAATGTATTAGTCTCGTTAAACAAACCAAATGATATACCAAATGTAAGCATGTTTTTTGAAAATAATGTACCTAGTATGCTAAGTGAACATACCAAGTAGAAATGTAAAACAATGTGTCCATATGTTACTGGAACATATGCAATAGAAAATGTAATGTAAAACAATGTGTCCATATGTTACTGGAACATATGCCACAGAAAATGTAATGTAAAACAATGTGCTAGCATGCTAAGTAAACATACATAGCAAAAGAAATGCAATGTAAAACAATGCGCTAGCATGCTAAGTAAACATACATAGCAAAACATAATGAAATCATGTACTATAAGTGTACTAATGAACATAGCAAGCATATGATATAAAAGAAACATGGAAAGCACGAAAGTAACAAGTAGGCACATGTGTTTCACCCCAAAACAGTTTGAAAACAGTAAAAGAGGGGACTATGTACTCACATGAAGGTGCTTAGAAGTATTGAACAACAACCAAGCAAAGCTAGAGGGATCACGAAAATCAAACGGCACCAAATATAGGTAACTACATTAATAACCGGACCTAAATCCGAAGATCGGATAGTATGAGGCTTCGTAAACCAAACGAGTATTGGAACTCATATGATATCGTTTAATAAAGTCTACATACTAAAATGAAACCTAACCTAAGTGCTTACGACCCGTTTAGGTAGCTTATGCTACTTTAACGCATCGTTTGCGTAAAACTCGTTCGGATCGCCTAACTAGTCCTATGACAAGTATTATATGCCTTAACATGTCTAATAATGTTACCTAATCATTTTAGATGTTAAAATTTAGGTTACATATGCCTAAAATGAATTTATACGTAAAAAGGGCATTTTGGCCATTTTCCTAAGGCATATAAACTACCTATCATACAACTAACTAAATGAAGTGACCATAAGGTATAACCTCGAAAGTTTATTCCCTATACAACTATGGTCACCTAATGTGTTTGGTCATATCCTAATGATCGACCAAACGGGTCGGGTTCGAAAGTCTAAGCGGTTGTTTAGACCGCTTATCTTACGACCCTATATAAGCACTAAACTAAAAGTGACGAGTTAAACATGTTAAAACATGTTTAACGAATTTAGAAAACAAGTTTGATATTAAAATAAAGAGTTTTGATTCCCAAGAATAGTTTCGTTGCAAAATACGCAAGAATACGCATTTTGACCGAAACAACGACTCGTTACTACACCTAAACAACGTGGTAATCAGTAGGTATAGTCACTAGGGACTATAACTATCCTGATTACGCTCACGTTTCAAAGTTCAAACAAACTTCATGTTGACCATAAACTGGTCAAAGCTGAAAGTCAAACACAGTTTGACTTTCGTGCTTAAAACGCATAAAAGAACGAAAGAGGACTTACAACGGGTCCAAGCTATGGAGTTTTGATCCGATTACTCTCAGGTATGAAGTGTATAACTTCAACTTAGAGAGCCAAATCAGATCAAAGTGTGAGTTTGAAGCAAGAGGGTGGGGGTATTTATAGATTTCATAGAACCGTTAAGATCGTTCATCGAAAACCGAGCTTCGATTTGAACCTTACATGTGTGCCCATGGTTTTAGAATACCATGGGTACCCCAAAACAAGCCCCTAGTTTCATTAAAACCATGTAAAAATGAGGGGAACAGCTGGAACAAGCTGGAAATCAGATTTTCAACTTTGGTCCCTTCCTAAGATAACTACGGCAGATTGTTAATTTTGGTCCCTGAATATGCAAAACATGGTTTTTGATGCATTTTTGACACGTTTAAGCCCCGCCCCGTTAATCCAATTTCAAGGCTCTAAAATGAAGTTAAAGTATAGGGAACATGAAAAATGCTCAAAAATATCTCGGATGTCGGTTCGTTTGGTCGTACGGTTGCGTTGTTCGGTTAATTACAACGAAACACGAACGGAAGCGAAAAACGATCCAAACTACGCGACAAATGGAATTTTATCATGAAAATCACTAAAATAAAATATTTTAATGATTACATAAATTTTTGGATGTCCGGATGTATTCAGAATGTAAGATATGCGCGAAAATGCAAACTTATGCACTTTTTGACGCTTTTAGTCCCTGAACGACCAAAAAGTTTATTTTAGCACACCAAACCCCTCAAAGCCTATTTATAAGCTATGTAAATGATATTTATGGTATGTTTAACTTATGGTTATGTTTCAGAATGTTCGTTACAGTACGAATTGACATACTTTCGCAGTTTGTCGATTTTAGTCCCTGCAAGCGAATTAACTTGATTTCGACACACCAAACCTTCCAAAAATTATTTCTAAGTTATGTAATGGTTATTTAAGGTATGTTAAGCCTATGTCACTGTTCCAGAGTGTTTATCACGTTAAACTGATTACGTTTACGCATCAGTGCGCATATAACTTTCTAGAAAGCGATTTAGAGCTCGAAATCGAACAAGAATTGATTTGTGCAAATGATACACATATTTATTCAAATCCCAAGTATGAAATACAATATTTCATTGGTTTGGTATTTGTTTGATGGGCGTGGAGGCACAGGTGTCACAAGTTAGGAGGAACTGAGATGAACATGCAGATCACAATATTATTGTGGGTGCACACATAATAATAATGTGGGGTGCATGTGAGTCCCAGTGAGGCTTAACAAGTGAAAAGGGGTTCTATTCAGTTATTCAATCAATGAGAAACATAACAAATCTATAGTATTCACAACAATGATTGTCTCCTACTCGAGCGTGATTTTTTTCTCTGAATCCTTACGAACTCGATGCTATCGAGTATTACCTGAATACTCATCTGAACTTCTAGAGAACTGTATAAGAATGATAGGTGTTAATATGAACGTCTTGAGTTAGTTATCGAACCATTGAAAGCTTGGTCTGTACTTTCCTCACTTTCTTCGTTTACTTGAATTCCACGTATTGACGCCCTAGATCCCGAAGTATGATCACCTTTGTACTTTCTAGCAGTTTACCGTGCATTGTTCAACCGACTCGCAAGGCCGATGGATAAAAAGATGAACGTGATACATTACCAACCCTAGTTCTAGGACGACCTCGCTTACCAACAACGAACACCCATAGACTGACTTCAATCGAGTCCCTAACCCTATTCAGCGACCAGTCAGGGCATAACCACTGACAATCAACCGGAGTATGGGATGTGTAAATTCTAGCGCTTTGGACAGTACCCTAGGATATGCCAAGAAAGGAAGAAAGGTGGACTCTTTCGAAAGATCGCAGAGATCTGTTTACAAAGGAACAACATTAGGGGTGATGGCCACGGCGACAACAAGGTACTCACAAATCATAACTTTCAGTAGGGAAATGGAGACGACTTCGACAAGGATTGGCCGTTGTTAAGTCAAGACGTCAACAACCCAGGGAACAATGACAGTATTGGGAATCCTCGTAACAGTAACAACAACACTGGAAGTGGTGCTTGTGGAAGAGCATTTAGGATTGGCATGGGCGACACCAGGTAAAATAGCAACATGGTAGCCTGTACGTTTTTTATCGCTTCGTCTCTGTTCTGTTCAACCCTGATACCTCTTGAAACCAGACACGATGTAGAAGTGGCTGATGGAAAGCCAATTGAATTCTCACACGTTCACTTAGATTGCAAACCCAATCTTGTAGGTCACGTGTTCGACGTTGACCTTCTCCCTGTTACCTTTAGAAGCTCTGATGTAGTCAGTATGGACCGGATGTCCAAGCCTAGAGCATAAATCTTCTGTAAGAAGGAAATCGCATGTATATCTCTCCATGGTGGAGATTCGCTGATTGTCAGTTTCACTTCGGCGGTGGGAACCCAGAAGTGTTTCAACTACCCTGCTACTCTATCATTGGTTACCGGTACGCAGCCCGAAGAACTTCCAGGTATTCCTCTACGTTGTCAGGCAGAATATCAAATTTGTATCACGTCAGAAGAAGTCCTAATTCTTAGCACCTCTTATTGTCCTGCACCTGGAGGGTTGCAAGAACTGTCCAATCAACTTCAGGTAATGCTGGACATGGGCTTTAACTGACCTAGCTCCTTGTTTTGGGGAGCCCGAGCTCTATCTGTGAAAAGGAGGACGAGCCCTTCGTGCGTGTATCAACTACCGTAAACTCAGTAAGGTGACAGTAGGAAACCGTCACCCTCTACCTCGCATCGACGACCTGCTTTACCAGCTTCAAAGATCAAGCTTCTATTCGGAAATCGACTTAAGAATGGACGGTCACCTTATGGAAGACCCAGGGAAGGATGTTCCTAACACGACATTACAAATGCAGTACAGCCATTACGACTTTCTTTTCATGTCATTCAAGTTACCCAACACGCCAGCAGACTTATGGATCACCCGAATAGTATATGTAAACCGCATCTCGCCGAATTCGTCAACCGTAGTTATGGATGATATTTGGAATCACTTCTAGGAGAAAGGAACAACATGAGCTGCATTTGTATCTCATTTTAGAGCTCCTAGGAGAGGAGCAACTCCACGCGAAGTTTTGTTTCTAAGTGTGACTTCCGGATTCGAGAAGTGCACTTTCTTGGTCACGTAGTCAACGAGATGGGAATACACGTGGATCTCTCTAGGATCCGTTTTATTAGAAATTGATCGGCACCGAAGAATCCTACGGAGGTGCAGCAACTTCTTGGTCTCGCAAGACACTAACGCAGATTCATCATGGGATTTTCGAAGATCGCGCAGCTTTAATCTCTTTAACACCGCTGGGTGTTATGTATTCATGGTAGACAAGACCGGAGGACGTCTTTTTAGCTTTTGAAACCCAACTCTACAATGCACTGAGTATTGTCTTTACTCGTGGGTATGGGTGATCTAGTGGTGTGCCATGATGGCCTGAATCAGAGTCTCAGTTATGGGCCGATGCGACGCGAGAAGGTGATGACTTACGTGGTGGATTTACAAGAAGAATTGCACGACCCATAACCTGGGGTGGAAGCCATAGTCTTTGGGTTTAAGGTGGAGGCATTACTTGGATGGTACCAAATGCACTAATTAGACCGATCACAAGGGCCTTCCGCGTACCTTTGATTGGAAGGAGCTAAACATGTGACAGCGTCGCTGGATGGAACTTCTGAATGATTGCGGTTGTGAAACCTAAATGTGTACAAGCTTTGCAGCTCACCGTCAACTCTAACCTACCTGATCGGATTCGTACTGCCCAACCCGAAGCACTGGAGGAAGAGAATTGTCAAGCGGAGTCCATGAGAGGCATGGGGAACAACTTTTGGTGAATCGGACGGTATTTGCTACTTCAGGGAGCGAATATGGGTCCCACTAGACGACAATCTTAGCGAACTTGTATTCGGCGAAGCACACAAGTCTCGACATTTTACTCGTCTGGGCTTTTGATTGGAAGTATTAGGATCTGAAGATCTTGTACCAGTGACCGGGCATGAATGCCCACATAGCAATGCAAGTGAACGATGTTTGACTTGTGTGAAAGTCAAGGTGGGGTATCAGAAACCTTCTGGTTTGTGTTAGCAACCAGAGACACCCATATGGAAATGGGAACACACTGCCACGAATTTGACACTGGTCTACCCAAAACTCGAATCAGAAACAAAATCACCTGGGTGATCGCTGATTGTCTCATGTAACTAGCGCACTTTCTTGCAATCAAAGAAATTGACAAGTCCTCACATCTTGTGTATAACTATCTGAGAGAGGCGGCTTCTAGGCACGGGGTGCCAACTCCTTTTACCTATGATTTTGATCCACGTATGTACCTGATTTATGGCAGGCAATACACAAAAACTTTGGCTCACGTCTAGACATGAGCACTGGACAGGTGGGTAGAGTGGACGAACCATCGGGCAGATGTGTGATTGACTTTGATAAAGGTTGGTAAGACATTTACCTTTGGCAGAGTTTTACTGCAACAGTAACCCATCCTAGTGTTTGGGCAGCTCCGTTCGAGGCATTGTATGGGCGACAATGCCGACCTCTTTTTTAGGCTGAGGTGGGTGCCAGCCTAATCACGGGTCCATGAAGCGTACTCGAAACTACTGAGAGGATTGTTTAGATCAGAAATCCTATGGTGGCAGTGCGTAATTGTCAGAAAAGCTGGTAAGCGTAAGAAATCCTTAGAATCTGCAGTAGGAAACCGTTTGTGTTGAAAGTTTCACCCTGGAGGGGTAAAGTACGCCTTGGGAAACGTGGCAAGCTTAATTCACGTAATGTTGGGCCATTCAAAACTCTAGTTATCTAATAAGCGGGGCAACATCCACGTTGTTGTTCACATCCTAAATGTGAAGAAGTGTTTGTCTGACGAAACACTCGCGGTCTCTTTACAATAACCACAGGTCGATGATAAATCGCAGTTTGTTGAGAAACCTGATGAATCATGGATCAGGAAGTTAAGGTCCATAAGCATAGCCGAATCCCGATCCTGAGAGTTCGTTGGAACTCAAGACGTGGACCGGAGTTCACGTGGGAACGCGAGGATCAGATGAAGCTCAAGTATCCTCAACTTTTCCCAACTGACCAATCTAATCTTGATGCAACTGATGAATTTCGGGACGAAATTCCATTTTAAGTTGGGGATGATGTGGCACCTGAGGAAAATCCACAGTCATCCTAAATTACCGCTTCACTCCTCGGTGCTTGCTTATCAAATTTCAGGACAAAATTTCTTTCAAGTTGGGGATGATGTGACAACCCAAACTTTCAAGGTTAAAATCGCTTAACCTCATAGCACTCAACATATATCGTTACGCTCCATGTTCCATTCTACGTTATGTTCCGATATGACTTACGTGTACATTTTCTAAGTGATTACTGGACTTGATTATAAGTGATTGGTCACGAATATTATAAGTGGAGGTATGCTACACTAAAACCTGTTAAATGTTATCGAGTGCCTTAAATTGATATGATGGAACGATCATAAGTTGGTTAATGCAAAGTAAGAGCCGGTCGTGCATTCTATCAAGTTGCACACTCTTCACTCGGGCCAAACATCCTTCACTCGCCATAGGATGACCTCGGCCCAGCATCTACAAACCAAAACTGGGCTCGGCCCATGTGTCTCTAATTCATGCGCATACAAGGGGGGGGGGGTAAGGGAATTCAGTTATCTAAAACACACAAACAAGGATGGCAAACCCTAAGCACTGCTCCTTCGAGGCTCTCTGCTAGCGGCAACTGTTCGTGTGCTTCGAACCTGATGGCAGCCTCTCCCCTCTCGAGAACTCGCCCTGGTTCCAACTAGTATTCAGTTAGAACAAGATCTCCTTTGTTCGATTTAATCTCATGTAATGCTTGGTGATTTGATGAACTGTTTGATGCTATTATTGTTTAATGTTGTTATATGGGAATTTACATAATGGTATAGTATTTGATGAACACATTATGATAATCAGATGATAGATCCAAGACTAGATGTATGAGGATTGATGATCGATGGATTAGGGTTATGTATTATTGGATACCGATGAGTCTACTTTGATGATGATTGGTATGTTAAGTGGCTAGACGGTTGATGTTTCGTGATTATGAATTCGATTAATTATATATGATTGAATAACGATTATGCTCATGAATGTAATTATGTGTTAAGATGAAACTGCCATTGATAACCTGTTAAAACTATGGAAGTTGGTTGATTTTGTGATTATGGAATGTAACTGATTTATCGGGTATTAAGGAAAGGTATAACTGATATGGTATGAGTCGCACAACTGCCTGACACACACACACATTGAGTCGCACACCATGGATTCAATCGCACAATGTGTTTGGGCTAGCCATGTTGGGCTGCACAATTATGGGCCAGTCGCTCAAGATAACCCAGTCGCATAATTTAACCCAGATCGCACAATTTAACCGGGTTAGTTGCTTGTAGGGCAACAGGGTTATTAGTTGATAGCGCTATTAGGTTTGGCACCCTCACGACGTACCTGGATATGACGGGCGTGAACTAATAACTTTAAAATCATGACCAATGTTTGATAGAGCATTGGAGAAGGGCAAAAAGGAGCCGTTTGCGGTATCGAGTTATTATCAACATAACATAACGTAAATCAATACTTGGTAACAAATGGTTAAACAAACTGTGAACTCACCAGCGTTATCTAATACACTTTTCTGCATGCTTACAGGCCTATAGGTACATGTCGTTGGAACTTGCTGTCTGGGATGCTGGAGTGGTCATGGGTCGAGATACATGGAATCACGAGACAAATCTAATGGCTTACACACACTTGGATTATGAAAAACAAAACTAATGATTTAAGCTTCCGCTGAGCACTATGAATTACATTTAATGTTTGTAACACTTTATTTTAATAAATGAAAGTTTTTATTTGAAATCTTGTTATGAGTTCAATGTGATTGGTGGCTAGATCCTTGTACGTCACACGCCTCGAGGGGGATTCCGCATGTGGGATTTTGGGGGTGTGACAGATGTGACAACCCGGACTTTTAAGGACAGTAATACATGATTTCCCTTTGACCTTTAACTCGCATAGTTATGTTTCATTATACGTTATAACCGAGTGTACACCATGATTAAACATGAGTTGATTGTACGGGATTGTATTTAATTGTATAATGTAAGTTGTGTTGCTAAGTAATGATGTTATGAACACGTCGCACACTCCCACCTCAACCGCACATGTCTCTTTGGCACATTGGGCATTCAAGGTCCAAGCCTTCACGAGCCCAGACTGACTGGGTCCAGCCCACCTGTCTCGATCGTACATACATATAAGGGCTGTACAGGGCTTTATGTTATAGTTTTGACACAAGTTAGCAAAACCATGGCACACTCTCATTCCCTCTTGCGGATCGACGGCAGCCCAGCCTGCAATCGGAGCTCTCATTTTTGCGAAGCATTATCTCTCTCTCTCTCTCTCATTCTAGTCTGCACTATATACTCCTTCGGTTAGTATAATCATCACTGATTGGATTCCCACCGTGTATATACATCCTGGCTTGTGATTCGACGTTGTCTTGTGTTGATATGTGTATGCATGAGGTTAAAGAATAGTGTAGGGTCTTGCTACAAATTGAAACAGACTCATTACAGTAGGATGTCAACTCGGTATCAAGAATGTTTGACAAGATGATTATGTTAGTAGGATTGTTTATGCTATGTGTAAACCCTTTATATAGTAGATTAATGAACTGACACTTGCATGATGATTAAATTCAGTGGAATTGAGAAGTAGAATGTCCAAGGATGGGTGGGTAGGTTAAGCATGTGACAACCCTCAAAATTTCAGGTACTGTACAAATTAATTAATCTTAATTACGTGCTTAATGACTGTGCTTGATTACAACTGATAATTTAAAACTGCTCTATGATTCTATATCATATATACATGCATCATATTTTATACAGTCACTCCATTCATTACACACCTACATTAGTGACATACTTGATGCACTCAGCACAGTTGACACACTGAACGGTTGATTCAGAAATAATGCTGACAATGCCAGCACTTAGACAGACAATATTATTATGGCCAGTATGAGCCAAGAATAGAGTACTACACTGGTTTGTAGTGTAGGGAAGTGAGGACCATAATACTGCGTCATTAGGGGTAGATATAGTGCCGGGAAGTGCCTGAAACACACTTTAAATACAGAATTCTGCTTTCTTTTATTTAATTCAGCTTTTTATTATACCAGTAGTATACACAATACAGCAGAGCGGTCCTGTATACTTTCCTAAGTGCCATGAATGATTTCGTTACAAAAAGATGCATAAAAGACACTATGCGGTGCAATTTAACGCGTTAACGGAACGATACGTAACCGAGCAACCAGACATTACCCGGGACACCAAAATTTTGTCAGAAATATTATTTTATTATTCTTAAATAATTATGGTCACAAAAATCCCCACACACTATAGAAACATGTCATACACCCACTATTTTAGAAAATACCCTTAACCCCTTATTTACTTACCTACTAATTACCAAAAATTTTCATATTACCCCCCCCCCCTAACCGAATTCAGCCCCATCATTTCATTATATCTTGTCTTGATTTTGTGATTATCTTCCCTAATTGTGGTTGGCCAACTTCTAATCATAACACTAGAGTAGGGTGGCACTTGTCTTTCCAAGGAGAACCATCATTATAACAAAACCCACACTCCATCTCACTCTCTCTCCCAAAAATTCTGCCTCTCCATTACGATTTCATCACCACCACCTCTCACATCCTCCATTTTCTTCACTACAAGCTCTCCATTCAAGCATTGAAGGTGGTTCATGAAGGTAGCTGAAAAAGTGTGCCGTAGTCGGAGTCAAAACTTAAAACCTGAGCAGAATCAGCTCATGAAATTTTTACTGTAGAAGGTCACTGTTGTTCTCGTGACCCTCCAACTGGAATTTCGTCGATCGGACTTACGATTGATTTTTAGTGAATTTTTCCGTAAAACTGCAATCAGAATGTAACAAATCTGATTGCAGTCAGGTAAAAGAATTTTTATATAAAATTGGTAATGAACTGGTCTCCGATATTTTTACACAATAAATCGTGGATTATATATGACATTCTGTAAAAATTTGAGAATTTTTGGAAAAGGATAACTATTTTATTTTAATACTCGAAAACAGTCCTGTTTGGTTTAATAAAGCTGAAAAGACGTAAATAGGGCATTGCATGTATGAATGTCGGTTTGATTATTGAGAACGACCTACGGGATATATATATAAAAGAAAATGATATGCTTTTAAGCATGGACACCTCTAATTACAAAGGAGACTATGGCGAAATTTTTTTCGAAAATCCTAACACTTAGTAAATATTTTCTGGACAAGCGTTTACTAGTATATTTTTCAAGCATAAAACTCACCATAATTTTTATAACGAAATACAGAGTGTCGGAGGTTGGTTTTATACAGAAATATGGTTAAGCATGTATTCTCTAAAATGGGACTTAAAAATATAATTCCAATACGAACAGACATATATAAAATATCCCATCCTTGGGAAGGAAATACGAATACACAAGTATGAGAAGTATTATTACTAAAATATTGAAGACACTTTAAAACATAACTCAAAGGCACTAATCAATACTAAGACAAGGCACGACCCGTTCGTCTAATAGACGTTAGACCATTGTAGGTAGTCGTGTTTGCTGAGGAGACTTGGGTTACGAGTACCGAAGACGCAATACTGTGAGTTCATGTCCCCCGTTTCTCTTAACTATTTTCATTTTTTACACCTCGGGGGTGAAATACATGCTATAGACATTTACAGACATTTATTTACATGGTATGGTTAGCTTAAGGAGGGTTTTTATTACGCGAACATGTGAGTGGTGGGCACAACACTTAAGGCCATCAATCCTCGTTGTAGGACCGAGACACATTAGTGATAGATCTATTTGGGTGTAGCGAGCCCCACTCCTGAGTCCGCCGAGTGGACCATGAAGTGACTAAGTGCCCGACGCACAAATCCGCTAGGTTTGAGTCTTCCTGCATCACTTCACACTTATCATTGGCTTTGCAACCCAATGGTGGTCTCTTTTTCCTTAATTGCTACATACCAGGGATTTTTATACATACATACATTTTTACGAAGGTTCATATCTACTCACTTACACATGAACTCGCTCAACGTTATGTTGACTTTTCAAATTACATGTATTTCAGGAAACTAACGGATCTGGCACGGTATGCACGTATTTTCAAGCTGCGTTTGAATAAAGAAGTCATCTAGGGCTTAGAAGGTGTAACCTCTTCCTGGACGGGTTATATACACCTAAACCTGGTTTTGTTTAAAGTCTTTTGCTAAGTCTTTATGAACTCAAATAAATCAAGTTAAGGTTTGTAAACTATTTTGTGATTGTTGAAAATGGAATGTTTCTAAACTTTATTAATGAATGAACATCTCATGTTTTTTATCATATAGCATTGTTATGATTGATTGCTATGGTATTACGAAGTCACACCAATAACCCACGCTTCCGCAAAAGTCAGGGTGTGACAGCTTGGTATCAGAGCCTCGATCATAGCGAACTAGGATTCTTTCTCGAGTCTAGACTATGATCATCAGGGCTCTCACGAAAACGTTTACAAACATTTTTTACATTGCATACACAAATCGTCCAGATCCAGGAAACAAACATTTTTACAAACAAAAGGCACAAATACACATTTCAAAATTTATGTTTATAATTCAGTCTTAGAGGCTGAGGGAGGATCAGCCTTAGAGGCTGGGGATAATTGGTCTTAGAGACCAGGGATTTAGTCTTAGAGACTGGGAGGTTGGTCTTAGAGACCAGGGATTTAGTCTTAGAGACTGGGAGGTTGGTCTTAGAGACCAGGGATTTAGTCTTAGAGGCTGGGAAAGTTGGTCTTAGAGACCAGGGATTTAGTCTTAGGGGCTGGGAAAGTTGGTCTCAGAGACCAGAGAGTTGGTCTTAGAGACCAGGGAGTTAGTATGAGAGACTAGGGAATCTAGTCTGAGAGACAGGGTAGGATAGTCTGGGGAAGACTAGGATGAGTACTTGCTTACATTGATTGTGACTACATGCCTTCATTATTACTACATACATGCTTAATTGCTAATTATTGATAAACAGGCATATGTGGTGGTTATTGCATACATAAATTGTTAATACTTACTATGGATATACATGCTACTCACCGGCACACATGTCACTCTATTTAGAAAACGAGTTATCAGACATTAATAACCCTACGACCACCGCCACAGTTAATGAAGACTACAGCTGCGCCAGAGGCATTTACGCCAGACGCTGAGAGTGATCCTGAGATGCTGACTAAGGACGAGGACGATTTCCAACAGTCCGCGCAACCAGATTTTGGTGATACTTTATTTTGCCGATGGTTTCCCCTGACAAGAAACTTTCTGTCACTCTTGTTTCAATCCATGACCACTCTATCGCTGGTCATCCTGATGGTGGGCACCCCATGACTCCAATCCTCGATGATGTGCCTCCTGTGAACATTTCTACTAAAGGTTGGCTACTCGACAAACAATTCATAATTGACAATGACATTGGCGTATTATCGATGGTCCCCTTGTTGACGCCCATGATGATAGAAAATTTGACGAGAACCTTGTTACTAATTTCACTTCTTAAGACCCCTGTTATCAGGCTATCCTATGCTCCTAGTATACACTCGACTTCAGACTTCCTTGAGTTGTGACGTCTGCAGCCTTAAAGGCAGCTGGACTACAGCTTTCTACTATTGACGCAGACAACAATGACGTGGCTGTTGCACTATCACCTGCTCAAGGCACCACACCGTTACACGACCTACCCCTGATGCTAGCTTCTGCACTTGTGAGGGACAGTTTGATGTTGCACCTGCTGAACCCGCACCTTTACTTGACCATGACCACGTTCTTTTGGTTTACCAGACATTGCATCCCTTATATCTGACCCAGTACCTGCACAGATGATATCCTTATTGGTTGAAACGTATGTTCCTGCACCTTCAACCGGTGATGTTGCCCTTATAAAAGACCGTCGTCCATTGCGCCAACATGCCTATCGCTTTCATTCAAGACATACCAGCACCACGGGAAGGTACTCTAGGCCAACAACCGCGTAACGATCCCAATGGCTACAGCAACATTTTCTACAGGCCGCACCAATTGCTACTCTTCGCTGGTTCCTATGCTACCCTATGCTGATTTTAGACCCTTGTCATCCCTCACATTATGGAGGCCACACATGAGATGAGTTGCTCCTGTAACACCCACTACAGTTTGAGGATATGAGTCGCAGAGTGTTGGAGCTTGAGCTAACACCACATTTGGTAACTTCAAATGCCAAACATTACATAACTAAACGGATGATTTAAGTATTTACATCACAAGACAGCATATTGTCTGAAAAGTTTATATAAGACACCACGTCCTCCACCCTGTTTATTGCCAGCATACTTTGACCCTCCACATTTATCAAGGTTCCTTTTGCGCTCTCAACCGTTACTACTACACTGTTCCCAGGATCCTGATGCTCATTTCGTTACTATCGAGCGGCAGAGCAGATAATTACTTCGACGTGTACACAAGCCCAAGGGGGAAGCCCACGCACGTTAAACAATTTACTTTTCTTTCCTCCTCCTCAGACACTAGTATGGTGATTTCTGGATTATGCGGATTACATTGCTTTCAAGTAAAGACACTAATGATAAGCCGGGTTGTGGAGACTTTTAAAGACCACTTCAGACTATGTGATTTTGATACACTAATGGACAAGGGTAGGGTGACCCTGTGCCCCTATTGATGTGATACATTTTGGAAGGCAATACAATTGTGGTCAGGGAATAATTAGGGTCCAATCATTATAAAACATGCGACAATACTTTATGGCCAATGACCAACGAAACTCCGTCGCTATGTCTCCGTTAAGCACGTTATTAATCTATATGTGTGTACAATAATTATAACGCTACGTGCTAGCTTACTATGCTCTCATTAAACATAATCACCTAATTTCTTGGCTGTACTATGATTATACTATTGCTTGATTGGTTGGTATGATATCCTAATATGTGTGTGTACATACGATCTCTAAACAACTATATGCACTCCCCGAACGAATGAGACCTGACCTAACCAACCTTCTTCTCAGAAGATGTCGATACAAGGGAACGTCGATACCAACAACCCTCTACCGACAACAGCACAGTCAGAACTGCAAGGGCGCATCTCGCAAGCCATCGCACAACTCGAGGCCCTTCGCTCCGAACACGGCGGAGGTACCTCAGGAAATAACCCACCCAGTGGCTGCACCTACGAGCAGTTCTTGAACCACAAACCTCGAGAATTCGACGGCACTGGGGGTGCCTTAGCATTTGTGCGTTGGGTGGAAAAGACGAATTTTGTCTTACGATTGAGCAAATGCGCCCCAGAACATCAGGTTACGTACATAGCGGGGCTATTTGTAGATGGGGCTCTGTCATGGTGGAACCTTCAAATTCAAGCAATGGGCGAGGCCGCTGCATATGCTATGACGTGGGACGAACTGAAGGAACTAATGCGCAAAATATATTGCTCTAGGGCGGAAGTCCAGAAGTTGGAAACTGAATTGTGGAACTTGAGAATGGAGGGTCCAAAGATAGCTGAATATGTGCAGAGATTTGGCGAGTTATCACAAGTTGCATCGCGTTTGGTGGAACCAGAATCTAGGAAGATCGAACTTTTCATCAGGGGACTAGCACCGCAGATTCTAAGCCTGGTAACAACATCTAAGCCTTCAACAATTATCGAAGCAATCGACATGAGCGTGGCGCTCACTGAAGAAGCGATTAGACAAGGAAAATTTTCCACTCCGGAAGAGAAAAACTAGGCTCTTGTAGAGTCATCGGGGGATAGCAAGAGAAAACTCGTGAATTTCAAGAAGGTTACTCGAGTAAGTAACGAGAAGAAGGCCAAAAAGGGGAAGGACTACATGGGTATTCTACCTAAGTGCGACAATTGTTTACGCTATCATGTCGGGCGATGTAAATATGGAAAATGTGATAACTGTGGCAAGAGAGGGCATCCCAAGGAAACTTGTAGGCAAGGTACTGAAAGTAGAAATGGAGGTCAAGATGGTAGTGAGAATCACGGTGAAAACAACGACAATGACGAATACCAGGGCAGAACGAGTGACAAACAGAAACGTGCTCAAGGTTGTCTTAACTGTGGGAGCAAGAAGCATTTCAGAAAGTACTGCCCTAAGAAGAATCAAGCACAAGGACAAAAGCTCAGTAGCAGAACTATGGGAACACGCCGGGATTCAAGTATCGGTACGTTCTATATTACTCAATGTTATGCATCTGTGTTGCAAGATACTATTGCAAAATCTAATCTTTGCATCTCTAGAGTTTGAGAGTGTACTTGGGTTAGTAGCAAGTAAGTTAGATAACTCGCACTCGATGGGACTAGCTAGGAGAAGCTAGTGGAAGCCAACACAGTAACTAGGAACGGCAAGATAGAACCTGGAGAGCGTAAGTTTACGCTTGATCTGCTGCCCGTTGAGTTGGGAACTTCAACGTGGTAATTGGGATGGATTAATTTCCATGTGATCGAGTGGAGTTTAATGTCCGCACCCCAATGGCGAATAAAGGAACGATCGTGACTCATGAAACCGGATACGCCCCTACAAATTACAAATTGCTGGAGGGCACGAAAGCTGTTGCGCAAAGGATGAGTTGTTTTCCTGGCTCATGTCGGGGACAAGGGAGCCAGAGAACTAAAACCCGAAGATACCCCCGTGATAAGTGAATACCCTGAAGTCTTCCTCGAAGACTTGCCGGAATCACCTCCTCAACGATTAGTTGAATCTCGCATCGATTTAATTCCAGGCACCGCACCTGTAGTCAATGCGTCGTAGCAACTTACATTTTCGGAGATGCAAGGATTGACAGTGAAGTTTTAGCAGTGAATAGAGAAGGAAGATAACAGACCAAAATTCCCCTTTTGGGTAACCTCAGTTCCGCTCATCAAGAAAAAGGACGATGACTTTCAAATGATCGGAAGCCAGACGAGCCAGCCAACCAGGGTCGGTGGCTCTTGCTAAGGATTGACGAATTTCGTATTTAACTAACTGTGAGGATCCAATTACTATTGCACGACTGATCGACGATCGAGTGTCATTGGCGGTAAATTCAGTAAGGAGGTATACCGAGGAAAAATTGTGGGACAACGACTTGTTCTTAGACGTACACAAAAATAGTGCTTCCTACACAGTGCCCAAACCAGTCTACACGGGATACGAAATCTGGAGGATTCAGAAAACATATATTTAGGACCTTTGTGAACCCAGGTCCAAACTCGTAAGGGTTTTTTTATTTAGGAACCATATCTGTCAACTAAATCAACCATCCTTAACCTGGCGCATATGCCAGTTCCATTGACCTAACAGAGAGTACTTGGGTTTCTTTCACTTCTGGCGAGTAGATGTCTGCATCTCTACTCCCCTTAATGGTAGTTGCATCACATTAATTTTCTCGCTGAGAGCAAACACACATTTGCTTCGATAGCTGGTCATTTCATCACTTTAGCAGATACTCGTTGTTCCTTTTCTAGGAAACTTACCTGACATACATGCATCATGCTACGCATGTGATTTCGTTTTGAATGAAAACTTCATTGGAGTTTACATATCCTTTTGCTGAGCCTAATTACAAATTCCTGATTCGAGTGACCTACATTATTGTTATTGTTGAACTCTTTTGTTACCAAGCCAACGCACTTTCTTGAAACCGCTTTCTTCCAAGTTACATACATGGTTTATTTTGCTACCATGCCGAAAATTCCTTTGTTGGTTCATACCTTATTATCGGGTTACGTTGAAACCAAGTTCAATTGCTTGAACTTATCCAGTTCACAGGATTAATTTGAAACGCTATATGATGTATTGGGAGCATCATATTCAACTGTTCTTGCAGAGACTCTTTCATTTCAAGTCGTAGTAGATTTGGTTGGTCTACGACTCCACTAAAATGCTTGATTTATTTCGATACCTTGCGGTGATATTTTCACAAAATTGAAGCTTGCGCTAATTTGATTACTCACTTCGTACACGAAATTCAATTCCCTACTTAGTTGTTAACAATCCATTTTGGATCTTCACGATCAAAGCGGTCTCAACACAACTGTGTGTTAAGGCAACGATACATATATTCATTTCATAAGCACAATGTACCTCCTAACGATACCTTCATTGTCAATCAAATACCTTGCCAAACTTAATGCTTTTCACCTTCAATCAAAGGCAGTGGCTCTTTGATGTTCCGTATTTAACTAAAAACTTTGTGACATTGTGTAAACCAAAACTTCAGATTGTCTCGATACACTATCATTTGATTTCAGGCACGGTGAACTTGTTCAGTCACCATTATTATTTAATCTCGTCATTTCGGCACCTTGTGGTGTTACTAGCTTGTGCTAATTATGGTCAACTATTTCACAAAACTACATATACTCTTGTTTAACTCGTCATTTAAACATTTCTGATGCAACTACAAATTTAGACCATGATACACCAAATTCGCTTGTATTCCATTCGGTGTACCTTCGAAACTTAAGAATGCCAACACACTAAACCTTTCCGTTCATTTAGTCGGGAGATTTACAGAACACTTTACTACTACTTTTGAGTTATTGATTTTGAGTTCATATAGCGGATGCTACTTTTGATAGAGCATTGGAGAAGGGCAAAAAGGAGCCGTTTGCGGTATCGAGTTATTATCAACATAACATAACGTAAATCAATACTTGGTAACAAATGGTTAAACAAACTGTGAACTCACCAGCGTTGTCTAATACACTTTTCTGCATGCTTACAGGCCTATAGGTACATGTCGTTGGAACTTGCTGTCTGGGATGCTGGAGTGGTCATGGGTCGAGATACATGGAATCACGAGACAAATCTAATGGCTTACACACACTTGGATTATGAAAAACAAAACTAATGATTTAAGCTTCCGCTGAGCACTATGAATTACATTTAATGTTTGTAACACTTTATTTTAATAAAAGAAAGTTTTTATTTGAAATCTTGTTATGAGTTCAATGTGATTGGTGGCTAGATCCTTGTACGTCACACGCCTCGAGGGGGATTCCGCATGTGGGATTTTGGGGGTGTGACAGATGTGACAACCCGGACTTTTAAGGACAGTAATACATGATTTCCCTTTGACCTTTAACTCGCATAGTTATGTTTCATTATACGTTATAACCGAGTGTACACCATGATTAAACATGAGTTGATTGTATGGGATTGTATTTAATTGTATAATGTAAGTTGTGTTGCTAAGTAATGATGTTATGAACACGTCGCAAACTCCCACCTCAACCGCACATGTCTCTTTGGCACATTGGGCATTCAAGGTCCAAGCCTTCACGAGCCCAAACTGCCTTCACGAGCCCAGACTGACTGGGTCCAGCCCACCTGTCTCGATCGTACATACATATAAGGGCTGTACAGGGCTTTATGTTATAGTTTTGACACAAGTTAGCAAAACCATGGCACACTCTCATTCCCTCTTGCGGATCGACGGCAGCCCAGCCTGCAATCGGAGCTCTCATTTTTGCGAAGCATTATCTCTCTCTCTCTCTCTCTCTCTCTCTCTCATTCTAGTCTGCACTATATACTCCTTCGGTTAGTATAATCATCACTGATTTGATTCGATGTTGTCTTGTGTTGATATGTGTATGCATGAGGTTAAAGAATAGTGTCGGGTCTTGCTACAAATTGAAACAGACTCATTACAGTAGGATGTCAACTCGGTATCAAGAATGTTTGACAAGATGATTATGTTAGTAGGATTGTTTATGCTATGTGTAAACCCTTTATATAGTAGATTAATGAACTGACACTTGCATGATGATTAAATTCAGTGGAATTGAGAAGTAGAATGTCCAAGGATGGGTGGGTAGGTTAAGCATGTGACAACCCTCAAAATTTCAGGTACTGTACAAATTAATTAATCTTAATTACGTGCTTAATGACTGTGCTTGATTACAACTGATAATTTAAAACTGCTCTATGATTCTATATCATATATACATGCATCATATTTTATACAGTCACTCCATTCATTACACACCTACATTAG